>CM057742.1:13859609-13947109 GCA_030064425.1 Trapa bicornis | reverse complement strand
AAAATAATATAAAACAATAAAATACGTAACAAATATATAAAAATAAACCATAAATTATAGTATTTAAAATATTAAGTGAAACAAAAAATGTAAGAAATATAAAAAAATAGTAAGAAACAAAGAAATGAATAATAAAACATTGTAAGATAGATTTAAAGAAACATAAAAAATAAAAATAAATATTTAAAATACAATTATTGTCCCAAAATCATAAAAAAAACTCAAAAATAAATTTAAACACACAAAAATATATGTCATCATTCTATACATAAGAAATTGTTAGAATCAATGAAAACAACCAAAATAGTATGAAATATGTAAAACAAATAATAACAACAATTAAAAGTAAACGACAAAATGAATTACTAAAATAGTAAGTCAAACTAAGAAACTAGCCAAATATAAAAAAAGTACTTAGAAACGCCTAAATGATCAAAAAAATTTATAAAAAATGAATTTAAAAGAAACCACAAATAGGAAAAAAGTACTTAAAATTCCTTAAACTTGCAAAAGTAGTAAATGACACTCAAAATAATAACATAACACTAAAATGTAGATAAACGGCAAAAATATTAACAAGTGTCCAAATAACCACAATAGCATAGTAATATATATTTAAATAAACACCATGAATAGTAAAAACACCTAAAACTACAAAAAAAAAACTCCAAAGACTAATATGAAAAATGTAAAAATAGAAATAAATGTAAAAAATAGAATGGGTTGTTAATAATATAAAAATAAAAAAGCATTAAAAATTATCCAAAATAGTATGAAATATAATATAATTTCAATTAATTAAATTACCAACAAAACATAGTAAAATACATTCAAATAAACACCACACATAGCAATAAATACTTAAAATTCATACGATTCTAAGGAACTTTGAATAACAGATTTTAACGCTGGAACGAGCTCAAACGGAGCTTCGCCGGAAAACAGATTGTAGAGAGAGAAAGCTTCGATTTCTCACCGGTGAGGGCACGACGGTCTGACCTTTCGATTTGGGCAGATAGCTCTCATCTTGAGGTTCATCCTAAAATCAAGAATTGTATCAATTGATACCGAATTGAGTTAGAATTTCAACATTAAAATTCTATCGGTTCTCTCTCTAGCACCGGTTGGAAATTGCAAAGGGGAGTCGAATTGGCTTACCTTTCAGTCCTAATTCGGCTGTGGGAGGGCTAAGGAAGTGTTGGGAAGGCTTGGTTTGGCCTGAGGAGGGCATGAAATGGCCTATTTCAACTCGGCCGAAATAGGACAGCTTTGGTCCGCCGGAGCTGCTTCACTATTTTATCACGCTGGCGTCTCGCTGACGACCTTCGGAGTGAACGGAGACAATAGACGTGTAGTTGACTTCTCCCTAGTTCTAAAGAACCCGACCTTGCCTTGTTTGGCTCAGAAAAGACCCCATGTCGGAGCTTTGGTTCGAGCTTCACCGGAAAATGGAGCAGTTGAGAGAGATTGGAGTTTTTAGGTGTGGAAAGGATGAACGAGGAGGGGCTCTTTATATAGGGAGCTTGGAGACCCCTTGGCCGTCCGTTTGGTACCATTATTGTTGACATTAAAGACCTAAAACGCCCTGAACAGAAGCGTTTCTTCTTCATCGGCGTTTCTTCAGTTTCCCGAGGAGTGAACAGTGCTGTCATCTTGAGGAAGAAGATGACACTATTCCGAATTGGACCGGACCGGTCCGAATCGAGTTGAAAGCTTAAACCGGTTGATTCACCTCCCATTTGATCAAGTTTTTCAAATCTAAAAATTTCTAAATTCATTCTCTATCCAATGGTGGCCTCAAATCTCCAATTTTAATTATTTAAGCCACCTAGAAAAATGAATTTAGGATTCGGTTCAATAGTGGTTCAAATCGGTTCGGATCCGGTTCACCTAAACCGGTTTGGTTTTCATCCCCAATTCCTTCACAAGTCCATTTCCATGTCTTTTGTGAGTCCTTGGGTCACTTAGGGTCCATAAAATCCTGGTTTACCATCTCTTTATCGATTCTGGTTTATAAACCAACTCAGTCCTTTTACTGGTTCAATCTAGTTCGGGTCCGATTCACCCGAACCTGTCTGGTTTTTCTCTCCCACTTTGTTCTAAGGTTCCTTCCCAAGGTTTATGAATTTCTTTGGAGTACAATGGAGTTGAATTCCTTTGTTTTGCCCGATCTCTATTGGTTCTGGTTCATAAACCGACTCGGTTCATAAACCAGTTCAATCCTGTTGGACCCGGTTCATCCAAACCGGTCTAATTTTCCTCTTCCAATTCGTCCTAAGGTTCTTTTCCATAGTATTTTGAACCCTTTGGATCACCTAGGAGTTGTAAATTCCTAAATTTCCCATTCACAATTATCGGGTTTGTGAACCGATTCGGTTTTCTTACTTGGTTTATCCGGTTCTCTTCCTGGTTTTCCTTAACTCAAAAGGGCGGGGTTTACAACTCTCCCCTCCTTTTAGGAGTTTTGTCCCCAAAACTTAGTTAGCAACCTTGCATGAGCAATCATTTCCTTTGATGCCCCTTTGGTGTTTGCTTAAGATGCAAACTTTTCTCTCATCCTTTCAATTAGCCTATTTTACAACCTTCACTCAAGGAATTCTTTTTCCTTTATATTATTTACTCCCTCCATGGAGTTTGTCAATACATGCCTATCAAACAGATAATTGTGATCACGCCAACATATAATAGGGCACTACAAGCTTATTTCCTGAATAGGATCGGACATGTACTGAGGCTCGTGAAGCCACCGTTGTTGTGGATTGTTGTGGAAACGAATGCTACCTTCAAGAAGATGAGTAATATTTTGAGGAAATTCGATGCTATGTATAGGCACTTGGTGTGTAAGAAGAATATGACTAATGTCAAGGACAGGGTGTTTCATCAACGAAACACTGCACTTGAGCATATTTAACTCCATTAGCTTGATGAAATTGTTTACTTTACTGATAATGATAATGTTCAAAATAATACATACAAGTGAAAATAAAAAAATTATAATAAAGGCTTAAAATATAATAGTATTTTATAATTTATAAAAAATACTCAAAAATAAAAAAATTACCAAAAAAAGTTAGAAAATTTCAAGAAAAAAATAGTAATACAAAAATGATAAAAATTTCTTCAAATATTCAAAATAGTATAAAATAGTAAAAAACCATAAAATGAATTACAAAAAATATTAAGTGAAATGAAAAATTATAAAAAATAAGAAAAACAGTATTAATTAAATTAATGAACAAGAAAATAATTGAAATACATACAAATAAATACAAAAAATTATAACAAATGTTTAAAATACAATAATATTCCAAAATTTATAAAAAAAATACTAAAAAACACAAAAAATATATAAAAAATTGGGATAATTCAAAATATAAAAATGGTACTAAACGATAAAAATAACAAAAATTATTATAAAACACACAAAACAATAATAAATATTAAGCACAAACTACAAAAATAATTACTAAAATTACATAGTAAAACTAAACACATAATCAATGTAAAAAATAGTAAAAAAATGTCACAAAATAATAATAAATAAATTAAAAAAATATCACAAATAATGATGTGAACCCTGCCGGTATACTTACGACACCTTATGCCAAATATGGAATAGACACAAAGACTTTCAAATCGCAAGTAAAAATAATGGAATATACCTTGTTTAATTGAGAAACAAGATACTGATAGATGTAGATGCCACACCAAACTCCTCTAAGAAGAGCTCTTAGAAAATCTAAATGATAAGTCTGATTGCTTGAACGCCACAAGTAAAAACTTGATAAGTTCAAAAGTTCTCTAAAATGAGAAAGAAGACACAAACCTCATAATAAAATTAAAATTAAAGATTTGTCCTTACAATGCTCTGAAGCTAGCCTTTTATAGGCACTTGAGAATATTAGCTATTATCTAAATAATAAAATAAAATATTATGGTTGACATGCCAACCATATAAAGAATATTACTAATATATTTCTTAAATACATCTAGAAAATATATTGTTTCCTTATTTAATCTTCTAGAAGATTTATGATATTAATAAATCTCTCATTTGAATTTTAACCTTCTTTTGTGCTCTCATTATACTCTTCGATTGTGCTCCTAGCTTGGTCTAGTGCAATCGCTCTAATCAACCCTTGCACTTCTTCTTTAATTCTTTTGGCCCTTGACATTGCAATTGGACCTTGCAAATTGGCAGCACCATTAGTTGGACTAACATCATTCTCCCTCTCTTGAAAATGATTTATCATCAAATCTTTGGTTTTTTCGTCACCTAGATCAAAGGGCATTAAATTTGTGACATTGAAACTTGCGCCACCATACTCATGTGGTAACTCCAACTTATAAGCATTATTATTGATGCGTTCCAACACTCGAAATGGTCCATCTCCTCTTAGAAGAAGTTTTGACCGCCTTTGTTTTAGAAATCATTCCTTTCTCAGATGAAGCTCGGGTTCAAATATAATTTTTTTACAACCCTTATTTTCTTGATTTTCATATGCTTTAGTCTGCCTTTCAATGGGCATCTTTGCCTTCTCATGCGTTTTTCTCATGAACTGGCCTTTTTCTTTCAATCAAAATTTACTAACTCACCAACAGGAAGTGGAGTTAAATCTAGAGGGATTAATGGATTAAAACCATATACAATCTTAAATGGTGAAACTTAGTCGTAGAATGAATAGAACAATTATAAGTAAACTCAACATGTGGCAAACAATCTTTCCATGATTTCAAGTTCTTTTTTATTATAGAATGTAATAAAGTACCTAATGTTCTATTAACTACTTCTATTTTATCATCAGTCTATAGGTCACATGCTATTGAAAATAAATGTTTTATTCCAAATTTACCCCAATAAAGTCTTCTAGAAGTAGCTCAAGAATTTAGAATCATAATTAGAAACAATAGTTCTAGGCATACCATGCAATCTAACAATTTCTCTAAAGCACAAATTGGCAACATTCGATGCATCATCAGTTTTATAATATGGAATAAAGTGTGCCATCTTTGAAAACCTGTCAATAACCACAAACACATAATCACTCCCTCTCTTAGTCCTTGATAATCCTAAAATGAAATCCATGAATATATCAATCCAAGGTGCACTAGGAATTAGAAGAGGTGTATACAAACCATTAGGTTGTTGCCTAGACTTAGATTCCTTACATGTAATGCATCGAGAACATATTTTCTCAACATCTCTTTTCATGTGAGGCCAAAATAAATGTTCATGCAATATTGTCATAGTCTTAGCTACCCCAAAATATCCCATAAGTCCTCCAGCATGTGCATCCCTAACAAGTAACTCACGCAAAGATGATTGAGGGATGCACAATTTATTTTCTTGAAAAACGAACCCATTTTACAAATACAATTTTCCAAACCCATCATTTATACAATTTTTAATCACATCACAAAAATTAGGGTATTTTGCATACAATTCCTTAATATAATCAAAACCAAGCAATTTAGAATCAAGGATTACAAGCATAGCGTACCATCGGTATAGTGCATCAGCAACTATATTTTTACACCTTGTTTATACTTGATCACATATGGAAAAGTTTTGATGAAAACCAACCACCTTGCATGATACTTATTCAAACTGTGTTGTCTTTTAAGTTGCAAATCAAATATATAATTTGTGTGAATCACAAATTCTTTTGGCCTTTGCTACCATATTTTTAGAGTTTGAGAAAACACAAACATCAATTGTCGTAAGTAGGATAGTTGAGTGCTATTTCACTTAACTTTTCACTTAAATATATATTCAATATATCTATAGTTCCTATTTTTTTATACTTCATAATTAAGTTTGAATAATTTAGAAAAGTTAGGTAATGCAATAAAATAGAAACTAGTTAGTTTATCCTCTAAATATTTGAATATATTTTCTTGCAAGTCACACAATAATTTTTTCTGAAAGTACAGTGAGAGGTGTAGGACAACTATTAAATTTAGAAACATAATGCATATACAAATAAACTAATGTAAGAAAACTTCTCATATAACTTACCAAATAAGGTGTTAGCCAATCTTAAGTTGCCTTAATTTCCTTTTTAATTACAATCCATTTAGAAATAGCAACATATTTAGGAAATATAAGATTATTATTATAATATATATTTCCTAAAATTAGAAAATAACATATATTTCCTAAAAATATTTAAGGAAAATTTTAAATATGTTTCATGTTCATATAAGGAAATATTATATATTATTATATTATTAAAATATACATTAATTAACTTTTCAATAAAAGCATGTAATAAATAATTCCTTAATCTTATATAAATATTAGTTGTATTAGTCAAACTAAAATTCATAATTAGCCATTTATATAAAACCAAGTTTTGTCTTTAATGCATTTTTTAATTTATATTTATATTTAATTCAAATTTTATTATACTCACTTTTAAGCTTTATTTTTGAAATACAAAAAGGATATATGCAAATCGTCTAACATATGATCAAAATAAGGAATATAGTATCGAAAATATACATGGTATTGTCAATAACTTGACAATCAATGTATGCTTACCAAGTCTTACCCACTTTGGATAGTTGCATAACTGTTGAATTAATTCTCCTTACTACGATTCTCATTTCCATCAGCTTTATGACTTGGTGTTGAGCTTGATGCTTAATCATTCAACTTGACGACAAAACAAAAAATATATTCTTTGGAACATGCTTGAATTCCTGTAAAAAAATATATAATATTACTCGAAAAAATATTCGACAATGGGGTTGGTATTTAAAAATATATTATTGTACATAAGTACCATAAGAACATGTAAATTTTTATTGATCTCACTTTTTCTTCTTGTAATAAAATTATTTTTATCGTGAAACTAATTTTATTATCTAAAATTAGTATAGTAATTCAAGTTTAATTATTAATTTGTTAAGTTACCCTTGCAAAAGACAATAATTCAAACATTATAAATTATACAAAATATATTTTTTTAATTTATCATATATAGATCATGATCACCCTACTCTTTCGACCCTTTCCACTTCATATGATCTAAGACCACTTCATTCACATATTCCCCTCACACGAACACACGTAGGAGATTCAATTAGAATAAAGAAAAAAAAGAATAGGCAATATTATGGCATCATAATGAGTGAATAAAATAAAAATATTTATAAAAATTATAAAAATATTTTTCATAAATGATACAATTCAATGCAAAGTTATTATTATATACATTAATATTAATGTACCAAATAAAATATAAATATAATATCAAATTAAATATGATTCGTGTTCATATTATAATACAATACAAAATAGTACATTAAATATAATTCATATTAATATTTTTATAGCACCATATTTAATATAATTTAAATTTTATTCGATTTCAATTTATTTAATTCAATATAAATACTGATTTAATTCGACTTATATATTTATGGAATCAAGTAAATTGCTAATAATCTAGTTTTTGAATATATAAAATTACATTTTAATTTAATAAAATAATTTTATTAGGTTATGATTTTTTAACATAACTTTGAAATATCTTTATTTTAGTATTAGGTTTTAAAAAATACAAATTAATGAAACAACTTTGTTAATGTTTCATGAGAGGTGTTCTCGACTTTCTGATCACCAAGAATATTCCATTGTTAATGTTTCATGAGAGGTGTCCTACCCATAGTTATTATCTATGGGTAGGATCATCAACCCTAATTAAGGTGGATGCTACCCTTCAAGAATATTTGTCACACTATTTGTCAATCATTTCTAATTATTATTCATTGTATTTTTTTATTAAAATATAAAAAATATTTCGGTAAATTTTAGAAATTGGATTATAACATTATAGTAGATATAGAACATGTTTAAATATTAGGTCTTAATTCTTTTTATAAATATTAAAATTTATTTTATTTTATAAATATTATATATTAATATTTTTTATAATTTAATTCTAACTCATTTTTATAAAAATTGAGCTTTATTCCATTTTATAAATATTTTGTACTGATTATTTTAATAAATATTGACAATAGTTTGTTATAAAAATGGTGTCTTATCCTTATTTTTGAAAGTATTGAATTAAATTTATAAATTGTTCAAGATTTGTATGAAAGTGACTAAATTTTAATATTTATATAAATAATTTTAGATTAAATGTTTATGAATAATATAATAATCAATGTTTATTAAATGAGTTAATATTCAATATTTACAAGAAAATAAATAATATTCAATGCTTACAAAAAAGAATATTAAGTCCTAATTATTTAAAAAGTGAGATGACACACAAAAATCGAGAAAAATTGGACAATATCAATAATGAGGAAATAAGTTAAGTGCTTAAGTTAAAACCTATTGAAAAAATAATGAACAACTACCTATTAGTTATTGGGAAAGCTTAAGTTGAAATTTACTGAAAAACAATGAACAATTACCCCTATTCAGAATTAGTTCAATGAAATTTTAAAATTTAAATATTATTTTTTATCAAGTGATCTTATAAGTGAATAATAATTTATTAATAATATTACATTTAGACTATGTTTTAATTAAATAATTAATAGTGATTTAGAAATAAAGTGTTTGAAAATGTTTAGAGAAAGTGAACTAATTAATTTTGAGTTGTTAAAAATATTTAATAATATGTTTATTTGAATTGAAGTTACTTGTTATTTTGGATAGAGGTAAAGTAATAAAAAACATTATTAATAAAAAAAATTAGAAAATAAATTTATCATTTTAATTAAATTAAATAAAATAATTTATTAGTTAATATATATAATTAAATTATATTAATTATATTTTATAAAATAATTCTTGATGTATAATATTTGTATTATATATTATTAATATATAAATTTATTTAAAGTATATAATAATAAAATGATAATAATATAAATAATAAATTATAATATTAAAATAATTTAATTAATAAATAACACAATTTCCAAATAACGGTAGTATGATGATAGACTTTAATAAGTAAACTTATGATGATGGCTATATTAGGCTTAAATAATTAGCAGGTCAAATTAAGTATTATGATTTTATTAGCTAAGATTTAAAGATGATATTCTATATAAAAATATTAAATTAGCCGATTACAAATAGAAGAATTATTAATATTAAATTAAATTTATCATTAATATTTATAATGATTATATAATATTTAAATAATAAATATATAATATAAAAAATTGATTAATATTTAACAAATAATATGTATATATTATTTATCGAAATTGCATCACACCCAAATAACTTATCCTTATAATTTGAGATTGTCAAATAAATTATAATAACCTTTCAACTATTGAGTAATACTATTGCATGTTTATAGTGATCCTCAATTTACTAGTATGGATAATGGGTAAGAGAAAAAAAATATAGAATACTTAATATGCACTCCGCCCATATTAGCTAGAACACTTTGAAAAATTAGTGCTAAATATTTGCTAATCTCAATATTACTCAGAAATAAATCAGAACAAATAAATATAGTAACTAATTAATTATAATTAAAATTTTCATCATTTTAATTCGATTAAACATTATGTAAAAGGATGAGGTGGCATGCGCTGTCACCAAATTTAAAGGATGGAGAGAACCGGATAAAATCAACTAGAGGAAAAGTAGCTGTATTTAAATAACTATAATTTTTATATTATGTATTTAAATAAAGTTATGTATTAATAATACTTATATATAATTTATAATTATAATATTATATAAATATAAAATATTATTTGATAATAATAAATTCACAAAAAAGCGACAACCTCTCCTTTCATTAAAATCTTTACCGGCATCAACTTAGAAGGGTGTCTCCACCATGTGAAATTTGGCAATGTAGAGAGGTTAAAATATCTTAAATAAAATATTAAATTATATGTCATTATTGAAGGTTAGTGGATAATTTTTATACAGTTTAATTTAATTTATGTACAATAATTTTATTCATAACTTAATTTTAAAATATTATTTGTTTAAATTGAGCCATTAATAAAAGTTTTATACGTTATTTAATTAATTAATAAAAAATTATTAATATTATGAACAAATCACTAATTTTTTTGTTTATAAATTTAGCCAAATTGACTAATCAAACTGCCCAGATTTTATTTTTGGATGCAAATGCATAATTAATTAATCAAAATTCATAAAAATTAATGAAAATTTTATTTATATCATAAACCTATAAAATTGTGGTTAAACTCGTGACTAAAAAATAAATATTCATAGGAATTATATAAGAAAAGTATTTGCACTATTTTCTAAAATAATTAATGGGAAATAAAAAATAAAAAAAAACCAAAACGAAATTTTACATTACTTATATCAAAACAATGTATAAAAAATGTTTATATATTTTAATTAAACTCTAAACCATATATTTATCATTGAAATAAATTTTATCATTTTATAAATAATATTTTTAATTATATTTTTACTATAGTATAACTTTTCATTATTATTAATTTAAAGAATTGAAATTATGAGTAAGTGTTAATATATATATTATTAATAATAATATACTTATAAAATATTTTGATAAGTGTGGTTAAATTTATTGAATCCAACCCAACTAACTCATTTTATGATATTACAAATTATTACTACATTCATTTTTTATTGGACTACATAGGGTGTGCATGACCATATACCCATTTTGGACCATGCTACCAATATGCACAATGGAACTTATAATGCATATAACTCAATTAATTGTGGGACATTGAGCAAAACAAAATTAATTGCATAACAAGTATTGGAATAATAACTGGGGATCATAATGGAGAACCAAAAGTAATGATGACTTCAAGATAAGTCTATGCAATGGTACATGCACTATTAATGACCAAAGACAACAATTAACTATGGTACAAATATAATTAAAAGTATGGAGTGATACTATATAAGTAGTAATAGTAGTAGAGAAAGACACAACCATTGACAAATCATGCTTTATATATGAGAATTTGGGGCTAGAAAAATAATTTTATAAGGTGTAAGTGAGTTTTGCACATAAATAAGCATACACTTATGGAGAGAGAGGGTAAGTGAGTTAGTCCATTGGATTGTTGTTCATTGACAACCGTTTGTAAATTTTAAGTGAGTGCATTTAAATGTTGTTCATTGTGCATTTAAATTCAAAGGAATGGATCCATAATGTATAATAAAAGCATGCATTTGATAAAAGCACAAGTGAAAGAGGACAAATAAAACTTTGTTGGATCCATACAGTTGGATCTCAACCTTATCTAAATTTGTTTAAATAAAACTTTACCTATATAGATATAAACCTAATCCAAATATATATAAATAAAAAATATCGAATTTTAATTTGACTACAATTGTATTCGAACTAGAATAAACTCGAATTTGTGTACGTGCAACTTGACCCGTACTTGAATCGAGCTCAAGTTCAGTTAGACTCAAACTTGTATCCGTACCACTAGACTCCTCTCGAACCTTATATTAGATCAAGTTCGAATTAGGCATGAACATTAACTTGAATATCAGGTACAACTGACACTACTATATTTAGTGTATATCCGATCTAATTTTGGGTAATTTAAACTCAAATAAATATAAAATTTGGGTATGTATAGCTCGACCCAAACTTCCCTTTTTGTGTTGTTGGATCTGAAGCTTACTTGAATATGGTTAAATGAAAATTTACTCGTATGCATAAAAACCCAAACTGAACGTATATAAATAAAAAATATCAAATATTGATTTGATTACTATTGTAATCGAACTCAAATAGACTTAA
This sequence comes from Trapa bicornis, assembly GCA_030064425.1. NCBI lineage: Eukaryota > Viridiplantae > Streptophyta > Magnoliopsida > Myrtales > Lythraceae > Trapa > Trapa bicornis. Next base: position 13,935,335 of record CM057742.1, on the reverse strand, counting down.
ATTCGTGTTTGTGCGAATTTACCCGTATTTGAACCGAGATCAAGTTCAGCTAGTCTCGAACTTGTATTTGTATGATTAGATCTGTATCCCACCTAATTTCGAATCAAATTCGAATTAAACACAAACCTTAACTCGAATATAGGGTAGAACTCAAATTGCTATATTTAGTGTAGCTATATTAAAACTTGTATGGGATGCAATGTCAAATGAAGTTCGAATTAAATACAAACCTTAACTTGAATATATGTTACAACAGGTATTCCTATATTTAGTGTATATTTATATTGAAATGAGTGATATAGAATATAATTAAATATAAGATAATTTAATTAAAAATGTGTATAGATATAACTTATTAGTATATAGTCACATTCAATACTAGTATTCTCTGGTTATGTACGATTAGTGACTGGTGGAATGCTCTCTAAATATGGATGCTGTTCTTGGGAAAGGCATGGGAAAAGTTTTAACATTTATCGGAATTCGAGTATGAGATGTATGATAAATGCCACAAAATCTATCTTACCGTTTTACTTTTGTTCTGCTTGGTAAAAATGATACTGCTTAGCAGCTAGCTGATGTGGTTCTGCCATTCGTTCATATCTGAAATGGTGAGTGTATTTTTACTTGGAGGTTAATATTAAACTTGAGACCCGTGATACCAAGCTGTAAGTTACAATCTTAGGGAAAGCTTTCAAATATTTCACAATACCATAGCATCTTACATCACGATATCAATAAAGAAATAGGGTCAAAGGAAGAGTATCTGGACTTTGAATTACCATTTGAGACCATATTCCCAAATCACTATGTGGTACCCTTTCGTTCTGTATCTATAACTCCCAATTGTCTAGGCTACTCGCAAGCTTCCAATTGGTCAATAATATTCATTGTTTTCTATGCTTATTTTTTTTCTAGGATAAGGGGATAAGCTCTTCAGGAACCAATTTGAGGTCACTCGTTATTGGAATGAGATTCTTGCCTACTCTTGTTGACAAAGTGCTTAAAGGAAAGGGCATGCAAGCACCCATGTTTCCTCTATTTAGGTTTAATTATTGTAGATCAAGTTGTGTTGTCGGTGCCCTTATGCCTTACATTGTTAAAAAGATTCTCTAAAATATTTTCTTGGTTACATTTCTTCCTAATATTATTTGTTGAAATATTTTTCTGTTAAATCCAAGTGCATATCTTGGTGAAAGCTCTTTGAACTTGCTATTGGAAACTCTCATAGAATACTTTATATGTATGAACACGGATTACTATCTATTCCATCATCTAATTAAGAAGGTTATCAAATTTTTTGTTAACTTATTTCACGGTTTATACTCTATTGAAGTTCTAGATTGCTCATGCCTTTGGCATACCATTATCTCAAGCTTAACAGTGTATATTAATAGGGCCAACAAAGACCAAAGTCCGAATCTTCAAATTCTTTGGATAGATTGTTTGATAATGATGATAATACTTGTAGTGAAGTTTTAAAATCTAAGACAAAGGAGATAATGAAGAAATATGGTGTGCAAATTTCAGTAGGATCTAATGTTCAATATAAATGATTAGCCTTCTTTGGTTATTTTCATAGGATCATATACTTCATAAATTGAAGTCAACGAGTTGCACTCATTTTATTTATTGAACTTATTGTCTGCGATTAGAAGAGAGCATCCTTAAGAATGATGAATTTCAACGAGAGTGAGATTGAATTTGCAATTAGTAGACTTGGTATATTGATATTTCAGAGAGTTTAATGTTATTACTTGCCATTATTCAATTGAATGAATTTTTGAGCTGTTTAAACTTGTGCAGCTGAAAATGCTGAAATTGATGAAATAGAGGATTATATAGATGTTGCCCCGATATCTGAAAGATTTAACGATAAAATTAGGAGATTTAAATCATGTGAAAGAAAGGATGAGCTAAGAAAAGAGTTTACAATTTTTTTCATTTAATTTGGCCAAGTAAAATAAAAGGTCTAGTTTAGGACGAGGACTGATAGTGAAATTTGTTCTTAAGCACCATTGACTACTTTTCTTTTCTTGGTGAACTTACTATTTTATTGGCTTGGGGATTTTATATATTCTTAGATGCAAGCAATGAGACCTCCTTTAGGACCAAAATATAGTAGTGAAATAATCTTATATTTAATCATTTTCTATGTCATTCATTTTAATATGAATATACACTAAATATAGTAGTGTTAGTTGTACCCGATATTCGAGTTAAGGTTTATGCCTAATTCAAACTTGATCAAATATAAATCACGATATGGGTCTAGTCGTATAGATATAAGTTCAAGTCTAGCTAAACTTGGACTCGATTCAAGTACGGGTTAATTCGCACGTACACAAATTTGAGTTTATTCGAGTTCAAATATAATTGTAGTAGAAATAAAATTCAATATTTTTTATTTATACATGTTTGTATTAGGTTTATATCAATAGACGTAAAGTTTTATATAACCAAATTTAGATTAGGTTCAGATCGAACTGCATATAACCGAAGTTTGGGTCCACTTATACATATCCAAATTTTAAATTCTAAGAAACGCCTAAATGACCAATAAAATTTATAAAAAAATGAATTCAAAAGTAAACCACAAATAAGAAAAAACTACTTAAAATTCCATAAACTTGCAAAAATAATAAGTGGCACTCAAAATAATAATGTAACACGAAAATGTAAATAAATGCAAAAAATATTAAGAAGTGCCTAAATAAATAAAAAAATCATAGTAACATACATTTAAATAAATACCATAAATAGTAAAAAAAACACATAAAATAACAAGAAACTCCAAAAATTAATAAGAAAAATGCAAAAATACAAATAAACGTAAAAAAATAATATGGATCGTTAATAATATAAAAATAAAAAGATGAACTCAAAAAGATTCAAAATAGTATAAAATATAATATAATAGCAAATAAATAAATTAACAACAAGTCATAGTAAAATACATTAAAATAAACACCACAAATAGCCATAAATACTTAAAATTCTATTAATTTCAAAAAAGAATCAATGAAAATAAAAAATAACTAAATAGTATGAAACACTAAAAAAATACAATAATATTTCAAAAATAAACTATAAAAGGAATTATTAAAAATTGTAAATTACACTAAATATTCAAGCAAACACCAGAACATTATAAGTAACACATGAACTACCAACAACCAATAGTAAGATACATTTATGCAAATAACTCAAATAATAAGATTTGTATAAAATACTAAGAAATTCAAAATAAGTAAGAAACATTAAAAAAATATAAATAAATACTAAATATATTATGGATCCTTCGATATACAAAAATGGTAAAAATTACGCAAATACACAAAATAATATTAAACAATAAAACACACAATAAAGATATAAAACTAAACCATAAATTGTATTATTTAAAATATTAAGTGAAACAAAAAATGTAAGAAATACAAAAAAATAGTAAGAAACAAAGAAATGAATAATAAAACATTGTAAGATAGATTTAAAGAAACAGAAAAAATACAAATAAATATTTAAAATACAATTATCGTCCCAAAATCATAAAAAAATACTCAAAAATAAATTTAAATACACAAAAATATATGTCATCATTCTATACATAAGAAATTGTTAGAATCAATTAAAACAACCAAAATAGTAGGAAATATGTAAAATAATAATAATAATTAAACGTAAACCACAAAATGAATTACTAAAATAGTAAGTCAAACTAAGAAACTAGCCAAATGCAAAAAAGTACTTAGAAACGCCTAAATGATCAAAAAAATTTTATAAAAAATGAATTTAAAAGAAAAACACAAATAGGAGAAAAGTACTTAAAATTTCTTAAACTTGTAAAAGTAGTAAATGACACTCAAAATAATAACATAACACTAAAATGTAGATAAACGGCAAAATTATTAACAAGTGTCCTAATAACCACAATAACATAGTAATATATATTTAAATAAACACTATAAATAGTAAAAACACCTAAAACTACAAAAAAAAACTCCAAAAACTAATATGAAAAATGTAAAAATAGCAATAAATGTAAAAAAATAGAATGGGTTGTTAATAATATAAAAATAAAATAGCATTAAAAATTATCCAAAATAGTATGAAATATAATATAATTTCAATTAAATAAATTACCAATAAAACATAGTAAAATACATTCAAATAAACACCACAAATAGTAATAAATACTTAAAATTCAATAGTTTCTAAAAAATAATCAATGAAAATAAAAAATAAAAAATGACAAAACAGTATGAAAAAACTATAAAATACAATAATATTTCAAAAATAAACCATAAAAGAAATTTTTAAAAATAGTAAATTACACTAAATACTCAAGTAAACAAAAAGAATATTGTAACACATAAACAACCAACAACCAATAATAATATACAATTATTTAAATAACTAAAATAAAAGATATGTATAAAATACCCAAAAACTCCAAATAAAGCAAGAAACAATAAAAAAAAATACAAAAAAATGCTAAATATAGTATGTATAGTTCGATATACAAAAATGGTAAGAATTATTGAAAATACACAAAATTGTTTAAAACAATAAAACACACAACAAAAATCCAAAAATAAACCATAATTTAAATTATACCAAATATTAAGTGAAACAAAAAATGTAAGAAATATAAAAAATATTAATAAACAAACAAATAAATAATAAAATATTGTAAGGTACATTTAAAATACAATTAATGTCAAAAAAATAATAAAAAAACACTCAAAAACAAAATTAAACACAAAAAATATATGAGATCATTTAATATATAAGAAATGTTAACAATCAATAAAAACAACCAAAAATAGTATAAAAATGTAAAGAATAATAATAATTAAAAGCAAACTACAAAATGAATTACTAAAATAGTAATTCAAATAAAAAACCCAAGCAAACACAAAAAAAATATGGAGAAACACCTAAATGACTAACAAAATTTATAAAAAATGAATTCAAAAGAAAATCTCAAATAGGAAAAAGTACTTAAAATTCTATAAAATTGCAGAAGTAATATGTGACACTCAAAATAATAATGTAACACGAAAATGTAAATAAACGCTAAAAATATAAAGAAGTGCCCAAATAACCAAAAAAACATAGTAATATACATTTAAATAAAGAACATAAATAGTAAAAACACATAAAATAACAAGAATCACCAATAATTAATAAAAAATGCAAAAATACCAATAAATAAAATTGTTCAATAAAAAAATTGATAAATACCAATTAAAACAAAAAAATATGAGACATGTAAAATAATAATAATAATAATAATAATAATAATAATAATAATTAAAAGCAAACGACAAACAAAATTACTAAAATAGTAAATCAAACTAAGCACCCAAGCAAAAATTAAAAAAAATCCTTAGAAACTCCTAAATGACCAATGAAATCAAGAAAATTAAATTCAAATGAACACTACAAATAGTAAATAAACAGTTAAAATTCCATTCACTTCCAAAAGCAATAAGTCACACTCAAAATCACAATCAAACACAATAAATATTTCGAATCGTTCAAGGCAAAAAATTGTAATAATCGATCAAAACAACCTAAAGAATAGTGAGACACTTAAAAATGCAATAACAAATTTAAATAAAATTGTATAAATAATTACCAAAAATATTAAGTAACACTAAAAATGTAAGTAAAGACCAAAAATATTAATAAGTTCCTAAATAACAAAAAACACAATAACATACATTTAAAGAAACACCACAAATAGTAAAAACACATAAAATAATAGGAAACTCCAAAAATAAATTTGTAAAATGCCAAAATACAATTAAACTTATAAAATATAAGAAGCACTCAAAAATATCCAAAATAGTATAAAACACAAAAAAATACTGTAAATATTAAAAATAAAATACAAATATTATTACAATAAATAGAAATTAAAACTAAAAATGTATGATATAAAAATTAATTAATAATATAATTAGCCAACAAAACATAGTATAATAAATTTAAATAAACACAACAAATAGTAATACTAAAAAGTGACATGAAACACCCAAACAAATACAAAACAAATATGGTAAAAAATACATAAATGATCAATAGCAAATAGTACAATACATTTGAACAAACACCTTAAATAATAAAATAAGTATAATATATCAAGAGACTCCAAAAATATATGAAACTCTAAAAAATAATAAAAAATGATAAAAGTGGTATGAATAGTTCGATATACAAAAATGGATATAATCTCTCAAAATACACAAAATTTTACGAAACACTAAAAACACACTAGAAATAAAAAAAATACACGATAAAATGAATGAAACAAAATAGAAAGTGAAACAACTATTTTAAGAAAATAAAAAAAATGTTAAGAAACAAGTAAATGAAAAATAAAATATTGTTAGATGTATTTAGAGAAAAATAAAAAAAAAGCAATAAATACTTAAAATACAATAAATTTTCTAAAAATCATAAAAAAACACTCAACACAAATAAACACAAAAAATATATGAGATCGTTCGATGCACAAAAATGGTAAAAATAAATGAAAATAAACATAAATAGTATGAAATATGCAAAATAAAATGGTAAAAATCAATAAAAATAACCCAAAAAATATGAGACACTAAAAAATACAAAATATTTATTGTAAAATTAATTATTAAAAATTTTTGGTAACACAAAAAAGGTAAGTACACAACAAATTTTAAGAATTACCTAAATAACGAAAAAACATAGTGTCCAAATAAAAAAATGTTAGAAGTATTAAAAATAGTATGAAATGAACAAATGAGTAATAAAATATCATAAGATACATTTAAAAAAACTCCAAAAATACAAATAAATATTTTAAAATACAATTATTGTCCATAAATCATAAAAAATACTCAAAAACAAAATTAAACACAAAAAATATATGAGATCATTCAATACATAAAAATGTGAAGAAACTCTAAAAATGCTAAGAAATAATAAAAGTAGTATAAATCGTTTGATATACAAAAATGGAAAGAATCACTCAAAATACACAAAATTCTATGAAACAATACAATTAAACGAAATAAACAAAATAGCAAGTGAAACACAAAATTTAAGGAAATACAAAAAATATTAAAAACAAATAAATGAAAAATAAAGCATTGTAAGATACATAGAAACACCCAAAATAGTAATAAATACTTAAAAAACAACAATTTTCTAAAAATTATAAAAATAAAACACTCAACAAAAATAAACAAAAAATATATGAGATTGTTTAATACACAAAAATGGTAAAAATCGATGAAAACATGAAAAAATTGTATGAAACAAGCAAAAAAAATTGTAAAAATTAATCAAAATAACCCAAAAAAGTATGAGACACTAAAAATAAAATAAAATATGTAGTTAAATTGTAAAACTAATTATTAAAATTTTTTGTCACTCTAAAAATGTAATTATACACAAAATATTTTAAGAATTACCTAAATATTTAAAAAAAAACATACTAACAAACATTCAACAAAATACTAAAAAACACTTAATCATTTAAAAATAAAACACAAATATAAATACAAAAATAGAAAGTGAAAATAAAAACATAAGAAAACATAAAATATAATAACAAATAAATAATTTTCCATCAAAATTAGTAAAATGAATTCAAATAAATACCACAAATAGCAATAAATACGTAAAATTCAATAAATTTCAAAAAATAATGAGGGAAACTAAAAAATACAAAAAAATGACAAAATAGAATGAAAAACGAAAAACTACAATAATATTTCAAAAACAAATTGTGATAGGAATTATTAAAAATAATAAATTACACTAAAAACTCAAGCAAACACCAAAAAATATATTAAGTAACACATAAAAACCAACAACTAATAGTAAGATACATTTAAACTAAGAATTCAAACCATAAAAGGAATTACTAAAATAGTATGATAAACTAAGAACCTAAGAAAATACCAAAATATACCGAGAAATGTCTACATGTGGGGACTATTTTAAAATTTTGAAATATGTGGGGACTCACATGGAAATAAGAATATTTGAGGGACTAAATGTGAACTGTGAAAAAAATTATGGTTGAATTGAAAACAATGAAAGCTTGGAGATAAAATGTAATTTTTAAAATATTGGAGACTAAATTATAATTTTAAAAATTTTTTGAAAATTGAAGAAAAAGTGGATCGAAGTATGAGTTTTGAGAAAATATTAGTTGAATAGTAATGTATTTATTTTTTAAAACTAAAATATGAATAAAAAATATGGAGTACTAAATAGTATATTTTTAAAAATTGGAGACTAAAGTATAAATTAAGATAAATTATACAAATAACTTTAAATATGAATTTTTAGGAATGAATTAAGTTTAATAATGGTCAGAGAAATTTAAATATTATTTAATTGTAAAGGATTAAAATGTTAAAATAAAGAAAATAGGAAACAATATTATAAATATCAATAAAAATCTTATCTTATATTCCAATGAGTTAGAGAATACATTCCACTTATTCAATGTATTACTTACCTATTATGAAATAAATACATTTTAAAAATATTTTTTTATCAATACGATAATTGCTCGATATTTTATATAATTAAGTGTTGGACGATTGTTGTGAATTGACACATTAATACTAAGTAATATAAGAAAACAAGATAATGTATATTTGCTCATGTATTTGTTTTATTGTTTGTATTTGAGTATGAAAGCATTCTCACCTAATTTTGAGGTTCGATGAATTATTAAGTACTAATAGAAAATATTGTATTTAATAAGAGGATAAGATTTTGATTTTTATTATGTTAGGGACTAGGTATATTGGTGCTCGATGATCATGGGTGAATACCATTTTCTGAAATGGAAAACTTTTATGTAAAAAATTTCTTAACGTAAGTTATGCATATAAGTGTTTAAAATATGTTAAATAGTTTGATTGAAATTATGTAAAAGATCATTTCGTGCAATTATAATCACTTATTAAAACTCACTTACTAAACATAGATCATCATAGGAAAAAAAAGCGCAATATAATGGAAGTTTTTAAATATGAATTTTAGTTCTCACTGATAAGTGACAATTTTTTTCACGTCCTGATCTAGTTTGGTCGGATCCCCGTGATCAACCCGTCACTCTCCTGGTTTATTAAAGGGTTTTCCCTTATTATTGACCGTAAAGAGTAAGACGTCCTTTAAACCTACACCTTTTTTCCATGAATAACATAAATAAAATTGCATAATAATTTAGATTTATCATACCTGTATCACAGGTGTCTTAGTTGATGGTCTTTAAGGATAGGCTTTCCGAAATCTCCTAAAAGGGATATAAGGGAGGGGTGAGTACGACTACTCAGTGAATGGGTTTTCAAAGGTCTACTTTTAATTTTTAAGAAAAATATTTATATGGAGTGTGCTAGACTCCTTTCTTTTTCAAAAGTCTCTTCCTTTAAAAATTTGGGTTTTCCCAGCATTTCTTTGTTACCACGGTGTGTCATCACCCAACACACATCCTTCATCATGAAGGTTACACACATTCGCAAGTCAGTATCACTACTGAACCCGCTAGTGGCTTTATAGTGACTTTTCCTATCACCCGGATAGAAGCACGACCACTTCTACCCTGGGAATGAGTGGATGTATGCGATATCTGACCCTAAATCCCAGAATCACTTCTTCGTGTCCATATGAGGACAAAGACCTCATCCTATCCCCACTTCGGTCTCATGCGCTTGGTGCTACTCCAAATTTTGCAGAGACACTTGGAACGACAATCTGCCCTTATAGCCACCAGGTCGTTCAGTGCCCTTAGGACGCATTACTACCCCTCATGGGTGTCTTGATGATTCTGTACTCACAGTGTATGCACAAACAATGTTTTCTCATATTGCCATGTAATCTATGGTGCCACTGGTCTAACGGCCCCGACTCTCAACTCAACCCGCAGTTATTTGTCTTGACTGGTCTATTGACCTATCATGTCGCACTGCCGCTAGTTGACTGAGCACGTTGGTCCTATCTTGGTACCATGGCCAAAAAATTCATTTATTAAGTTTTATGGCACATATATCATGTTCGTTTACGAGCTCCTGCTCGTGCCAACTGGACTTGGGCCCACTATACGAGATTTTCAAAATCGAGCATTTAGCCCCCAAGTTCCAATACCAAGGCCCTCAGCCTATCGGAGCTATTCGAGCTCCCATCTAGAAGGTCTCCCAAATTGTTTAAGCATTGGCACACAGTCAGGAGAGAACACTTCCAACAAAATAGATTTTTACTATCCATTATAGCGACCAGTATAAGGACATCTCTGTTCATAACCGATGAACGGGTTTTCAACTTCCTTCGAGGAAGTCTCATCATACCAACCGTGTATGATCTACTTACAACCCGTAAGTAGATTTTTCCGTAGAACTTTCACATCACTTTCTCTAACTAGTGGTGATTAAAAATACCACTAAGCAATGGGTTTTCATACCGAGGTACTTATCATCCCCAATCGGGTATGATACATAATCCCACTCACAACTGGTAAGTGATTTTTAAATTTTAAGTAGTGCTCATCATCCCAACCGGGTATGATGTTAGTAAACCCACTCACCCATTAATGTTGTGAATTCCACTAGACCGGTTCTTTATATTCACACGAGCTTGTCCTTGCGGGTGTTCCCGATACTTTGTGTTCCTACATAATATAAACATCTTGGTTCATTCTCCTTCGTCTTAATAGTCTTCATTCATTCACAATGAATGAGAAAGTCAAACTTCCATTTATTAGCAATTAAGTCCCGAGAGTGAGATTGAATTTGCAATTAGTAGGCTTGGTATATTGATATTTCAGAGAGTTTAATGTTATTACTTGCCATTATTCAGTTGAATGAATTTTTAAGAAAAGAGTTTACAATTTTTTTCATTTAATTTGGCCAAGTAAAATAAAAGGTCTAGTTTAGGACGAGGACTGATAGTGAAATTTGTTCTTAAGCACCATTGACTACTTTTCTTTTCTTGGTGAACTTACTATTTTAATGGCTTGGGGATTTTATATATTCTTAGATGCAAGCAATGAGACATCCTTTAGGACCAAAATATAGTAGTGGAATAATCTTATATTTAATCATTTTCTATATCATTCATTTTAATATGGATATACACTAAATATAGTAGTGTTAGTTGTACCTGATATTCGAGTTAAGGTTTATGCCTAATTCGAACTTGATCAAATATAAATCTCGATATGGGTCTAGTCGTACAGATACAAGTTCGAGTCTAGCTAAACTTGGACTCGATTCAAGTAAAGGTTAATTTGCACGCACACAAATTTGAGTTTATTCGAGTTCGAATATAATTGTAGTAGAAATAAAATTCAATATTTTTTATTTATACATGTTCGTATTAGGTTTATATCTATACACGTAAAGTTTTATATAACCAAATTTAGATGAGGTTCAGATCGAACTGCACATAACTGAAGTTTGGGTCCACTTATACATATCCAAATTTTAAATTCTGTTCAAATATTGTATACCCAAAATTATATAGAATTTTGATATATTGCACAAATTAAAATTTCAAGTTGCTCGTAGATTCGATTGTGTCAAATTTAAGTAATATAAAACCCAACTCTATCCAATAAATTAACAATTAATTTGTTGGATACAAGTTAGGATAGTTAATTTGTTGGATAGAGTTGGGTTTTATACTACTTGAATTTGACCCGATCGAATCTATGATACCAAAACTTGAACTTTTTAATTTGTGCAATATATTCAAATTCTATATAACTTCGGTTGCACAATATTTGAACCGAATCTAAAATTTGGATATGCATAACTGGACCCAAACTTTTGTTCTGTGTAGTTGGATCTGAACTTGTTCTGAATTTGGTTACATAAAACTTTATATGTATAGATATAAACATAATCTAAACATGTATAAATTAAAAAAAATCAAATTTTGTTGGGCTACAATTGTAGTTGAATTTGTGTATGTGAGAATTGACCCGTACTTGAATCGATCTCAAATTTAGTCAGACTCGAACTTCTATCCATATGACTAGACCCGTATCGAGCATTATATTGGATCAAGTTTGAATTAGGCACGAACCTTAACTTAAATATTGTGTACAAGTGACTCTACTATATTTAGTGTATATCCATATTAAAATGAATGATATATTATTTGTATCTATTCGATCGAGTACATTAAATTTGAATTAAAATTTTTTAATATGTGTAGTATATTCAAATCTATCTGATTTCGGGCACACGATATTTAAACTCAAATGAATATAAAATTTGGGTACGTATAGGTGTACCCAAAATTTTCATTTTGTGCAGTTGGATCTCAACAAATGCTTGAGTACAAAAAGATGATAGCCTAAGGTGTGTCTCTGGAAGCAATGCTTGAGTGTGTGAAGCCTCTCGTTTAGGTTGCTCCCACCAGCTTGAGTGTGATTCAAAGGGTACCCAAGAATGGACTTCAAGTGTTTAGGCTCTATGGGTTCCAATTTTCTTGGTCAAACCCAAACAAGATTTAGCTTGTGACAATGGTGCAGGTTGGAATGTCTCCTATAGTCATTGAGAATTCTTGCTAGACTCTCACAAAGTTGAGATAAACCATCTGTTTCAGAGATTGTACAGCTCAGCTGCTTTCCTGTATCCCAAGAAGGCCACCATTTCTTTATATAGGGAATGGCTTCTTCAATGGTCAATGGAGCCTTCGGCAATATGTGAAACCAATTCTCGGTCAGTAGATTATCAACATAACCTTCTTTCCTGACAATTTCCGGGAAGAATTGGGAGTTCACAAATTCAAGAATTAGTGTGTACAAGAATTGAGATATTTTACTCCACCAAGTCTAGGGTATATTCACCATACTCCCGTACAAGAAATAAGGAGGTTTGACAACAACTTGATTGATCCATGGTGAGGGGCTTGGTTGAAAAATCTACTTCTTCAAAGGGCATTGTACAAGCGCTACAGTCATAAAAAAGCTTCTACTTAGGATTGTTCCCTTTATAACCTACCCTAGTCTTGTTAAGGCTGCAATGAGACAATGAATCCGAATGGTCACATAAATATTCTTCTTTTGTCCTCTTTCACTCATGCTTTTATCATACATTATGGATCCAATCATTTTTCAATTTTACCCACACATGCTTTTATAAAGTGCACGCACTAATACAATTGGTAGATACCAATCTAATAACATTTATTAAATGCCAATCATATAAATGCAATTACAATTATTAAAAATCTAAGGGGAGCAATTATGGTATGTGGTTAGAATTGTTAATTTGTTGGATAGAGTTCGGTTTTATACTACTTGAATTTGACCTGATCAAATCTATGATAAGGTAACTTAACTTTTTAATTTGTGCAATATATCCAAATTCTATATAATTTCAGATACACAATATTTGAATCGAATATGAAATTTGGGTATGTATAAATGGACCCAAACTTCTTTTCTGTGTAGTTAGATCTGAACCTCATCTAAATTCGGTTACATAAAACTTTACTTACATAAATATAAACCTAATCAGAACATTTATAAATAAAAAATATCGAATTTTGGTTTGACTACAATGGTATTCAAACTCGAATAAGCTCAAATTTGTGTACGTGAAAATTGACTTGTACTTGAATGGAGCTCAAGTTTAGCTAAACTCAAACTTGCATCAGTACGACTAGATCCATATCAAGCCTTATATTGGATCAAGTTTGAATTAGGCACGAACTTTAACTTGAATATCGGGTACAAATGAGACTATTATATTTAGTGTATATCCATATTAAAATGAATAATATAGAAAATAATTAAAGATAAGATTATTTAATTAAAAATGTTTATAAATATAATTTATTAAATCTTTGAGCTTACCTCTTGATTTGCAATCCTTTTTATGTTAGTTACAATGTAGCCATTAAGTATGCAACTATCACTCCAATCACTTCAAGAATTGATTTTTTAAGCTAACTAGTGTGGGGATGGCAATGAAGTTTGTCCACTTAGGATCTCCAACCACGCGATGCCCAAACTCAATTTATGAGCTTTAAGAGTGGACCTATACAAGCTTGTATTTGGGTTGGGTTTGAGGACTACAAATACGAGTTTTCATGGGATTAATACAACACTCAATTAAAATTATTAAAAATGTAAGGGAGCAATTATGGTATGTAATTAGGATTGTTAATTTGTTGGGCTTTATATTACTTGTATCTATCCTACATTAGATTTGAATTCAAATTTTCTCTTTAGGATAATATTAGGTAGTTCAGATTTTTAAATTAGTTATTAAAATATCCTAGATATTTAGATTAGATATGGTTAGTTTGTAACCATAATAGATTTTTTTCCTTATTTTGTGGGCTATTCGGTTGTTTTCTGAGCCTATAAAAGGCATACTCCATAGCATTGGAGAGGACACTTTGGAATTTCAATTTTGTGAGTTTTGTCTTCTTTCTATCTTGAAAGAGCTTTTTGAACTTATCAGGTTTTTTCCTGTGGTATTCAAGCAATCAAAACTTATCACCTGGGGTTTTCTAAGAGTCCTTCTTAGAGGATTTGGGTGTGGTGTCTACATATCTCATACCTTGTTTCTCACATAAACAAGGTATATTCCATTCTTTCGTACTTGCGTCGTGAAAGTCTTGGGGTATTGCCATATTTGGTGTAGGGTGTCGTCAACATATTGACGAGGTTCGCATCAGTTGATATAAGAGCACACGGTTGCATGACAAGTTCTATCCCATCTTTTTATCTTGTTCTTTTTTTTCTCTGCCTATTTCTATTCTCTATAAAAGAAAGAAAAATAATTCTCATCTTCTTCTATCTATCTTCTCTACAGTCGGTTAAAAAAAAGAAAAAAAAAGCTAAAAAAATCCGTGCCACATAAAAAGAGGAAAAAAAAGCAAAAAAAAATTCGTGCTAAAAAAAGAGCAAAAAAAATTCGTACAAAAAAGGCACACAATTCTAGCTTGATTTTCATTCTATCTAGTTTACTTCATTTCATCTTAATTTCTTTCTCTATTTAAATTTTATTCTTCTCTAAGTCAATTCATATATCACACTTAAATTCTTCTGGAATTGGTTTTTGAAAACCTTATTGATTTGTCTTAATTGTTCCTCAAGTTGAACTGCTTTGTAAAAACGATTTGTTTTTAAAGTTCAATTTAGATTGAAAGAAGACATACGAGAGGAAAAAGGCAAGAGTGTTTGAATCTTAAAGAGAAAGCCAATTGAGTGTGAAAACACGAGTGATTGAGAGAAATACGTGAGTGAGCGATTGCAAGGTTCTTCTGTTATTTTTATCATTTGTAGGAACTCTTGGCACAATGACGAGGAGATACGCCAAATGAAGAAGATTTCCAACAACCGATTCCAAATTTACAAATGCAAGCTATAATAAGCGAAATGAGACGAATGCTAAAGTTTGAGTTGGAACTGCCTCATGAGCGAATTGATCAATTGGAAGAAAGAGTGAGGGGTTCGTGTCAACATACCCCTACTGAACAGCGACCTCGAAGCTTTCAGTCAAGATGTTTTGATCCACAAGAACTCGAGGAGTTCGATCGATATGCTCATAGAGAACAACCCCGAGTTGATGACAACCTAGATAATATCAAGTTGAAGATACCCTCTTTTCAAGAAAAAACTAATCTAGAAGCGTATCTTGAATGAGAAAAGAGGATGGAGATGGTTTTTTACTGTCATAATTACTCGGAGATGAAAAAGGTACACCTTGCTACTGTCGAATTTATTGATTATGCTGTAATATGGTGGGATCAGTTGGTGAAGGAAAGGAAACAAAATCACGAACGCCCTGTGGAGTCTTGGGATGAAATGAAAGTGATCATGCGACGACGATTTGTTCCCAGCCACTATCACCGGGATTTGTTCAATAAACTCCAAAGGCTTACCCAAGGATTAAGAAGCGTCGATGAATACTTCAAGGAGATGGAGATTGTGATGATTCAAGCAAATGTGGAGGAAGACAGAGAGGCAACAAAGGCGAGATTTTTGCATGGTCTAAACCATGAGATAGTTGACGTGGTGGAAATGCAATAGCATGTTGAGCTCCAAGATATGGTACATCAAGCTATCAAAGTCGAACAACAATTGAAGAGAAAGAGTTTACACAAAAGGGAATTAAACAATGGTTCCTCGAACTCATGGAAACCATCCTCAAGGCGATTTGAGAGTCAATCAACTCAACCTTAGCATGCTCCACTAAAAGAGACAACCAAGCAAGCTGTAGCCCAAAATCAAGGTAACACCCATATCACAACTCCCAAAACTCGTGATATTAAGTGTTTTCGATGCCAAGGCAGGGGTCACATTGCAAGTCAATGCCCAAATAAGCGGGCAATGGTGATCAATGCTAATTGTGAAATTGAGACCGATGATGAAAAAGAAGATATTGATCCGAGGATGCCACCACTTGAAGATGCTAATGAATATGCAGAAGAAGGGGAATTGTTGGTTGCACGACGAACTCTCAGTGTTCAAGCCTAAGAAGAAGGAAACAATCAGCGTGAGAACTTATTGCATACTCATTGTTGTGTGAAAAATAAGGTTTGTTATGTTAATATAGATGGGGTAAGTTGCATTAATGTAGCTAGCACTGGGCTGGTGGAGAAATTGGCATTAACAACCTTAAAGCATCCGAAGCCTTATCGACTATAATGGCTGAACGACCACTGTGAACTCAAAGTAACCAAACAAGTGTTGGTTGCATTTTATATTGGAAAATATCAAGATGAAATACTATGTGACGTGGTACCAATGCACGCATGCCATATACTTTTGGGACGACCTTGGCAATTTGATCATCAAGTTATGCATGATGGATTCACTAATAGGTACTCTTTTGTGATGAATGAGAGACCAATATCTCTTGTACCATTGACTCCAAGGCAAGTTTTTGAGGATCAACTGAAAAAGAAAAAGGCAAATGAATAGAAAATAGAAGAAAAAAAAGAAAGGAGAAATATCAGAGTTGAAAAAAAAGAGGAAAAAAGCTAGAAGTGGAAAAAAAGAGAGTAAAAGCAATTTTATTGCAAGAAAAAGTGAGATCAAGCGAGCTTTACTTTCACATCAGGCTCTTATTGTACTTATGTACAAGGACGCCTTTTTTAGTACTAACCATCTTGTCGGATCTTTGTCGAGCAATATTATTACTGTTTTGTAGGAATTTATTGATGTCTTTCCTGATGAGATACCACTGGGTTGCCACCAATTCGAGGAATTGAACATCAAATTGATTTCATCCCTGGAGCGACGATTCCCAAATGACCAGCATATAGAAGTAATCCTAAGGAAACAAAGGAACTTCAACGCCAAGTCCTAAAGTTGATGGAAAAGGGGTATGTTCGAGAGAGTATGAGTCCATGTGTTGTGCTAGTGCTACTTGTACCTAAGAAGGACGGAACTTGGCGAATGTGTGTGGATTGTCGAGCCATCAACAACATCACGGTAAAGTATCACCACCCTATTCCTCGTTTGGATGACATGTTAGATGAGTTGCATGGATCTTGTTTATTTTCGAAAATAGACCTTAAGAGTGGATATCATCAAATTCAAATGAAAGAAGGGGATGAATGGAAAACTGCATTTAGAACTAAACAAGGATTATATAAATGGTTAGTTATGCCCTTTGGATTGACTAATGCTTTTATTGAGAGATTTGTAGTGGTATATTTTGATGATATTCTAATCTACAGCAAGACCATGGATGAACATGTAGCACATTTAAGAGCTGTGTTAGAAGCATTAAGGCAACATAAGTTGTTTGCCAACTTGAATAAATGTGTCTTTTGTTCAGATAAACTTGTGTTTCTTGGATATATTATAAGTTCAGAAGGGATTGGAGTTGACGAGGAAAATATTAAGGCAATTCGCGACTGGCCGACACCTAATTTGGTAAGTCAGGTAAGAAGTTTTCATGGATTAGCTAGTTTTTATAGACGTTTTGTTCCAAATTTCATTTGTTATGTTGCACCTCTTACTGGTGTTATAAAGAAAAACGTACCTTTTAAATGGGGTAATGAGCAACAAAATGCATTTCAATTGATAAAGGAAAAACTAACTACTGCCCCATTGCTCTCATTGCTTAATTTTTGGAAAACATTTGAAATTGAGTGTGATGCATCAGGAGTTGGTATTGGAGGTGTATTAATGCAGGAAAGAAGACCAATTGCATATTTTAGTGAAAAGTTGAGTGGAGCAACCCTTAACTATCCTACCTATGATAAGGAGATGTATGCCCTATTTCGAACTCTTCAAACATGGCAGCACTACCTTTGGCCGAAAGAGTTTGTGATTCACACGGATCATGAATCTTTTAAACATCTCAAAGGATAACACAAGTTGAACAAACACCATGCAAGGTGGGTGGGGTTCATTGAAACATTCCCATATGTGATCAAGTACAAACAAGGTGAATTGGTGAATTTCGATGGAAAGAGAAAAGCAGAGTTTGTGAAAGAACTGCACGAGAAGACAAAGATGCACATTGAACGGATGACTAAAGTTTATGAAAAACAAGCAAATAAGGGCCGCAAAAGTGTCATTTTTTAACCCGGCGATTGGGTCTGGCTTCATATGAGGAAAGAATGATTTCCGGAACAAAGGCGATCAAAACTTCTTCCTAGAGGAGATGGACCATTTCGTGTGTTGGAACACATTAATAATAATGCTTACAAGCTAGAGTTGCCTAGTGAGTATAGCGTTAATGAAAGCTTCAATGTTACTGATTTAATGCCCTTTGATATAGGTGATGAAGAAACACAAGATTTGAGGACAAATCATTTTCAAGAGGGGGAGAATAATGTGAATCCGACTAAAGAGACTGCGAATTCACAAGTCCAATTAACCGAACCTGCAATAGAGTTGAACAGTTTGTTACTAAATGAGATAAATGATCATTTGAGACTGCAAGAGGGCCCAACCACAAGGTTAAGGGCTAAATGATTCAAAGAAGCTTTATATGGGCTGATGAAAGAGAATGTTGAATTTTCAAATAGAAGCCCAAATGAAGAACCCAAGATGAGCCTAAGAGAAGGTCCAGATTTAATTAATAAGAAGAGATTTATTAAAATAATAAATCTCTTAGGATAATATTACGTAGTTCAGATTTTTAAATTAGTTATTAAAATATCCTAGATATTTAGATTAGATATGGTTAGTTTGTAACCATAATAGATTTTTTTCCTAATTTTGTGGGCTATTCAGTTGATTTCTGAGCCTATAAAAGGCATACTCCACAGCATTGGAGAGTACACTTTGGAATTTCAATTTTGTGAGTTTTGTCTTCTTTCTATCTTGAAAGAGCTTTTTGAACTTATTAGGTTTTTACCTATGGTGTTCAAGCAATCAAGACTTATCACCATGGGTTTTCTAAGAGTTCTTCTTAGAGGATTTGGGCTTTGTGATAAATAAGTTATTAAAATAGTTAATTGTTGTGACTTTGTTAGTTTGGAAGTGTTCCATAAGTTATAAGAAATGGGCTCGACCCCTTATCGGCCCATTTCTTATAGGGTGAGAGGGTGAGAGAAAAAATGTTTTTTTAAATATTTTAGGGTTTATAGGGTTTGTTAGAATATAATCACCCATTTGATAAGATAGACCATAATATTATCTCACGGAGGAGAGAGAGTGGATGAGGGGGGCGGGGGGAGGGGGTTCTTTAGGGGTTTTTATTGTTTTTAGAGATTTTTATTATTTTTGAGGGGCTTTTTAAGGGTTTTTTTTAGAATATGATCCCATATTGGATAAAATAGTTAATTGTTGTGACTTTGTAAGGTTGGAAGTGTTCCATAAGTTATAAGTTATAAGAAATGGGCCCGACCCCTTGTCGGCCCATTTCTTATAGGGTGAGAGGGTGAGAGAAATAATGTGTAGAGGTTGAATTGACTTACGTGTGTACTTCAAGAAGTCGAGAGTAGGCTAGAGGGACTTGGGGAGAGCTTGATTCAACTGTAGGGAGGTCGGGGATGGTTGAACTTGGATTTTGAAGAATCGAGCAGCTTCAAGTCATTTGGACTAACTTTACTGTTTGGATCCACCAGCTCTTCTCCGATGATCCTCAAGCTGAATGGAGGGTGTCGTTGGATGGTTGACTTCCTCTAGATTCTAGGGTACCCAAATTTGCCTTCGGAGTTAGAGAGAAGTGCCCAAGTTGGAGCTCTAGTTTGAGTTTTGTTGGGAAATTGAGCACTTCTTCTTCTTTGAGTGTTTGAGGGACGAGGAGGATGAATGAATATAAGCTCTTTATATATCGAGCTCGGGGACCCTTGGCTCTACTGGTTTGTAAATTGGTTGAGCCTATCCTCTGAGGAAATTGCCATTGTCGGAGCGTATATTCCCTCATCATAACTAGAAAATGGAATCCTTCCGTGAACAATTCTATCATCTGAAGGACAAAGACAACACTATTCTACATGTGTGAGCTTTGCATGTGCGTACTTGCCACGTGCTGCTCCATGATTGGTTGGTTTTGCTGATGCAACTTCCTACTTAGCAGCCTAGTCAACCGTTGACTCGTCGAGTAGACACGTGGTAGCCTCCCATTGGATGCTCGTGCACATGTGGCATCCTCTGATTTGCTTAATTAAAAAAGTTAGGTTTCCCACTTGACGCATAGTGTCACCGCCACATGTCAACCTCTAGTTCACTAAAGACATATGACGTGGCATGCCACGTGTCAACCTCTAATTGATTAGTCATTTCTCCAACATCCTTGTTGGATGTTGAAGTGGCATCTTTGCCTCATGTTAGCTCCTCATTGGTTAGCCTTGTTGATGGGGCTTCTCTGACAGGGGACACATGTCACTCTCCTATTAGTTGGTTGTCGCTGACATGGATTTTCCCCCTTTAACCATTGACCGATAACACATGTCACCTTCTAATTGGCTAGTGCTTCCATGCGCTAACAAAGCGGCTGACCAAACGTGCTTCACCACGTGTCACATGCCGATTGGTCGCACTTGCTAATTGGGTGTTGACCTGGCAATGGTTCGTTGACTAGCTGGACCGTTAATGGGTCTGGTTTGATCGGGTCTGGAGACCCAAAAATGAAAATCGGCCAGTTCAGCCTAGATCCGACCAGTTTTCCAAAAATTAAAAATTTTTTAAATTTTTCTAAATTTATTTTCTATTTAATGGTGGCTTTAATTTTCTAATTTGATATTTTAAAGCCACCTAGAAAAATGTATTCTTGAACCGGTTCTTCACTGTTTACTCTAGTTTTATCCAGTTTGGGTTCGGTTCAACCTGAACCGGTTCGGTTTTTACTTCTAATCTCTTCCTAGTTCTTTTCCATGGTGTTTAAGTGTTTCTTAGCCACTTGCAATTTCAAAATTCCTAGTTTTGACCCTTCTTTACCATTTTCAATTTACTTAGTTTCTCAGTTTTCTCTCGAAAAGTTCCACTTTACTTTCATGGTTCCTTAGTTTGAGAGGATGGTACTTACAACTATCCCCACCTTTTAGTAGTTTTTTCCTAAAAATTAGTTATGCATCTCTCTCTTAGGAACAGTTTCCCAAATATGTTAATTTGTAATTCTCTACGTTATGATACCGTGGGGGTGCGTCCTTATCCTGATTGCATCTCTGTAGGGCATCCTTTATACATGTCCACCCTTTGGGCTTCTTTCTTTTCCTTGTCTTGGGGTGTCTAATGGCTTGTTAATTATTTTTCAACGGTTCTTGATGGTGTGGTTTGATCTTCACATTTGAGAGAATATTCCATAGTGATCCGTCCCTTCTTACCATCTTGTAGTGTTCCTCAACTACCCCATGTGTTATCGAATTGTCCCATGTACTTAACTCTATCATTTGATCATTTCACACAATCCTCGAAATTTCTTCCCACTTTAAAATTCGGCCTTTCCTAGTTCTGAATTCTTCCATTTCCTCCCTCATCTCGGGATGTTCTTACCTAAGGGTTTTCGTTCCTTAGTCCACCCTTATTCACTACTGACCATTTCACGATTCTTAATTCTGAATGATTTCCTCATGGTCTAGTTATTAACTCCTAGGATCCAATTACAGGATTTCCTTTCATTGGTTTAATTCTCTACTTGCTTACTTTGGAATAGTAATTTCTACCTATGAACTCTCATACGAGGTCACACACATGGAACAGGGTCAACCGAGGGACTAAGCTCGGGAGGAGTCGGTAACCACTACCCCCTTTCATGTGTCCTTATAGTTATTAGACTCTAAAGTAAGTTTACGACCTCCCTTTTTATGTCATCCTTCCAGTTTACCCCTTTCTTTGGAAGTCTTGAGGGCACATTCTTTGTACCCTATCCTTATTTGCACTCCTATCCCATTTAGAGTCTACCTCCTTAGGGTAGAGTTCAAATTCATTTTATTGCGAAGTTTCTTGGTATCTTTGTGAAAGGCTTAACTAAACCTTCCCATGGCTTGAGTTTGGTCAGCCTTTACATATCTATTAATACTAATCCTCTACGGCTCTTGGTTGTTTTAAGGATTTCCTTCATCATTCCTTCTTTGACAATTGTCCTGTTGATTCTTCCTTTCTTTACCAAGGTTTAAATCTTTGATTCGCAGGAGGATCAATTAGTTAACTGCCTCGTCCTTTATTACCGTCCTTTCCCATTGATTTTGTGCAGTTATCTATTAGCGTCCATTCATCCCGAGTGTATTTCCTGCCTCCGTTTATCGCACATGTGATCCCTTACTACTTCATCGCCCTTTCTTAGGATACTATTTTGTTCTCCTTGGTGATTCCATGATTACTAGTCATTTCCTAGTGTTAGGTCCGTATGTAATCTTACCTAATCTCTCATCCCCTTATCTATGATGGGTGGTTCCTTCCTTATGGCCTTCCTTAATGTCGAATTATCATGCTTCTCCTCTATCGTGTTCATCGTTTTGCTGATTTTTGGGCCTTCTCCAACCCTCTTGTTCCCTTTTGTGAGGGAGCCATCTTTCCTATCATGGTCCAAAACTCCCATCCTTCATTTTGAAAGTTCTTGATAACTTGTTTTAGAGGGAAGGCTATTAGATTTGAGATCCCTTCATCCTATTGTAGAATCTAATCCTTCGGTTGTTTGTTAATTGAGTTCAAAATTTTTGACATAAAGAAACTTTTATTTATTCAATAAAATTTCTTGCCAAAATCGACTTATTACATGCACTTATCTCACTCCCCTCCTAATATTTCATGTCCGTCAATCGAGATTCCACCTTCGACTTCTCCTAGGACTTCTTGTTTGACGATTCTTAGGATGATGAGCTTATATCCAAGTATTTCCATTTGCATGCCTTGTACGGGTTTAGAATAGGTTCCTTAGGTGCGGCAATGTTGTTGGGTGTCCCACGGGCTCTAACTTCATGAGTTACTTCGAGCCCATACCTCTCTAGCACTACAGCTTCACATTCATAGGCTCGTCTCATCATGTTCGTGGGTTTAGGGCATACTCAAATGGGTGGGAACTTTTGGAAGGCCCTCACATAGTTTGCATATGCTTCATAATAGTTTTTTCAGGGCTCTTCCTATGTCGTGGTTCTTTCTGGTTGTTGTGGTGCCGAGGGAGGCATTGGGTTCCTCTAAGGTGGTGCATGTTCTTCTTTCTCTTGGGGAGGGTTTGGCTGGTTGAATAATTTTATTAATTCCTCATGGAATGCCCTACAATCCGCATCTATTTCCTCCAGTCGAGCTTTTTTGCACTAGTAGGTTCCCTTGCTTCTTTTCTTGCTTGAGGTAGCAGTCCCTATTGATCCCAAGGTAGGGCGGGTTTGTTTAGAAAATTTTCTCGGGGACATTGTTCCTACAAAGTGGATAGTTTTAGTTTTTAATTATATAGTCTTGATAATGAATTTGAGGGAACACTACTCTGATACCACTAAAGTTGTCACGCCATGACCTGGTTTGATAAAAACCCTATGAGCAACCCGCCACTTCTTGTGGTCTAGGAAGATTTAATACTTCCAAAACCACAAGGAGTTAGGTGTATCTTCTATCATTGTTCCCTGTAATAACATTATACAAAATTGAAAATATGTCGAGGGAATTACCTGAATTTTCGAGACTTGGTGTCAGGATTCCTTAATGAGTTATCTTCCTTCCTAAAAAGGGTTAAAAGGAGGGGCTGAGATTCTACAACTCAGTGAGTGGGTATTTGGGAAAATTTTTCAATACATAGTTATAACTTCATTGATTGGTTAAGAAAATTCTTCAACTTTCCCCCTTGCTCGGGATGTATTTAGCAAATAATCACATGCCCTTTATCAAGAAGGGTTCAAACATTCATGAGATGCAGCTATGCCGACTGCACCCAACTGTGGATCGTGGCGTCTTTACCATGCACCTTAATAGAAGTCCTTGACTTCTACCTGAAGTCTAAGTGGACATCAATTGTCCAACCCTCAAACCCAAAGATACTGCATATCCGCTATGTGGGACAAGACCTCTCATGACCCCACCTCGGTCTTAATGCGCAAGAAGCTACTCCAAGCTTCGTGACTCATTGGACGACAATACTGCCTTTATTGCATACTGGTCGTACAATAGCCCTTAGAACCAACAATACCCCAACTAGGTGTCTCAATTGTTCCGTATCACAGTGCGTGCACAAACAAAAGTCTTAGGATTATGATCCATTATATCTATTGCTACCGACCCAACAGCCCCGACACTTGACTTTGGTTCCATAGTTGCTAGCCCAATAGGTTCGTCGACCTGGCTTTGGTTTAATAGCTACTAGCCCATCGAGTCTTTTGGTCTAGATTCGGCATGGTGGTGGATCACACAATTAGCCGATTATGAAAATTTTCATGGCTTATAATCTTATTTGTCTATGAGCTCTAGCCCGTGCCCACTACCCTTAGAGCTTCGTTGGGAAATCAAGTTCTTCTTCTTCTTCAAGTGTCTGAGGGATGAGGAGGATAAATGACTGGTAGCTCTTTATATAGGGAGCTCGAGGACCCTTAGATCTACCAGTTTCAAAATTGGTTGAGCTTATCCTCTCTAGAAATTGCCATTGTCGGAGCAAATATTCCCTCGCCAGAATTGGAATACGGAATCCTTCCATGAATAGTGTTGTCATCTAAAGGAAGGAGATGACACAGTTCCGAACGTGCGAGCTTCACACATGTGGACATACCACATGGTGCTCTATGATTGGTTGGTTCTACTGATGTGGCTTACTACTCAACAGCCTAGTCAGTCATTGACCCGTTGACCGGACACATGGCAGCCTCCCATTGGCTACTCATGCACATGTGGCTACTGACTTGATTTTTGCTGACCATTGACCATGACACGTGGCATCCTCTTATTTGCTAATTTTAATAAGTCAACACATTGCCACTACCACGTGTCAGCATCTGGTTGGCTGAAGACTTTCAACATGGTATGCCACGTGATGACCTTTGATTGGTCGGTCGTTTCTCCGATATCCTTGTCAGATCCTAGTGTGGTATCTTTTCCACGTGTCAGCTCCTCATTGGCCAACCTTGCTGATGAGGCTACTCCAACATTGATTATTGACTGGGGACACATGTGTAAACCCTATTCCTTTAAAGATAAGAAAACTAGGAAAAGAACCAGTTGATTCAAATGAGAAAACCGAGCTAGATAACGAACCGAAACCGGTAAAGAAGGGGTAGAATGGGAATTTGGAAAATCCAAAGGTGAAAGATAAGCCAATTGGGCCCTCCTCCGTCATTGTGGATCAGTGTTAAAGAGATAAAGTGTCAAATTTCACTAAAAAAATTTAGCCTCATATGGAATTCAATTGTAGCAATTCTTGATCCTAGGAGAACCCTAAAGACAAGAGCTACCTCTCCAGATCAAGAGCTCGGATTGTCGCTGATGCGAACCCCGCCAATATACTAATGAAACTCTACACTAAATATGGAATAGACCCCAAGACTTTCACGGCGCAAGTAAAAAGAATGGAATATACCTTGTTTGGTTGAGAAAACAAGGTATGGATAAAAGTAGACGCCACACCAAACACCTCTAAGAAGAGCTCCTATAAAACCCTGGTGATAAGTCTGATTGCTTGAACGCCACAAGTAAAAACCTTATAAGTTCAAAAGTTCTCACAAAAGAGAAAGAAGACACAAGCCTCACAATAAAATTGAAATCAAAGATATGTCTTTACAATAGTCTAAAGTTCGCCTTTTACAGGCACTTGAGAATATTAGCAATTAACTAAATAAGGAAATAAAATATTAGGGTTGACATGCCAACCATATAGAAAATATTGCTAATATATTTCTTGAACATATATAGAAAATATATTGTTTCCTAATTTAATCTTCTAGAAGATTTATGATAAATCTCCTACTTTAAATTCAAATTTGAAATTCAAATTTGATTTATCTTCTTGAGATCTTATTGGGATTTTCTTTTGGGCTTGAGATCTTATTGGGCTCTTCCTTTTAGGCTTGAGATCTTATTGGACTCATCGTTTAGGCTTCCACTTGGGTTTCTTCAATTGCTCCAATTAGTCCATTCAATGCTTCTTCAAATCTTTTGGCCCTTAACTTGTGAATCGAGTGCCCAATTTGATTCACATCATTCTCCCCCTCTTGAAAATGATTTGTCATTAAATCTTAGATCTCCTTGTCACCTACATAAAAAAATATATTAAATTAGGATTATTAAAAATGTAATTAATTAGCTTCAACACTCCAATAAATAAACCAACTCTAAGACGGAGTTTAACCCAAATTCCTGGATCAAAAACAAATTTCTTAAATCCCTGCTTGACTTGATTTTCATAAGTTGTCCTCTGAATTTGTTTTAGAAACTTATCCTTCCTCTTCTAAACTAAACTTACTAACTCAACATTATTAAATAATATTAAATCTAAATTAGGCAATGAATTAAAATAATAAACAACTTTTAATAATGAAAATCTAATCATATAAGGAATATAATTATTATATGTAAAGTAAATATCATGTAAATATTCAGTTGAAAATAAAAGTTTTCTTTCCAATTTACTCCACAAAATATTCCAAAAGTAACTTAAGAATTTATAATCATAATTAACTTTAATAATTCTAGGAATATAATGCAATATAACAACTTCTCTAAGTAATAAATAAATAACATTTGATACACCCTTAGTTTTATGATATTAAAATAAATATTTTATTTTTAAGAATTGTCTAACTATGATAAATATAAACTATCTTCTCTTCTTAATCCTCGGTAATCCATAAATAAATTTCATAAGAATATCAATCAAAGCAAATACTCTAAGAATTGAAATAGTAATATACAAAATATGGAATTGTTGGTTAAAATTAACTTCTTTACTTGTAATGAAATGAAAACAAAATTTCCTCATTTTTTTTTCATATATGAACCCAAAGAATACTTATGAAATATTGCAATAAACTTAGCTACCATAGATTGTTTAATAAGTTCTAAGACATGATTTCTTAACAAGTAACTTACACAAATAAAATTGAGAGATAAATAATTTATTTTCCTGAGACATAAACCAATTTTGCAAGTGAAACTTCTCAAACATGCAAATTACATAACTTTCAAACTCTTTACAAGAATTACAATTTACCCTCAATTTCAACATTATATAACTTTGAAAATAATGTTGCTCCTCCAACATTATTTTCATGCCCAATTTACCCTCAATTTCAAAAAATTGTATTTTGGCCCTTTGAATTTCGAAAATCCCCAAAATTTTCCCCCAATTTCAACTCTTCAACACTACCGAATTTGATTTCATCAAATTGATCGATCAAACACTTCTAATTATTGAAATTGGAGTTGAAATTGAGTTCCTACATGTTCATACGATTCTAAGAAACTTAGAATTGCAGATTTTATCGCCGGAACGAGCTCAAACGGAGCTTTGCCGGAAAACAGACTGTAGAGAGAGAAAGCTTCGATTACTCACCGGTTAAGGCATGACTGTCCGAGCTTTCGATCTGGGCAGATAGGTCTCATCCTAAGGTTAATCCTAGAATCAATAATTGCATCAATTGATGCAGAATTGGATTAGAATTTCGTCATTGAAATTCGGTCGACTCTCTCTCTAGCACTGATGGAAAATTGTAAAGGAGAGCCGAATTGGCTTACCTTTCGGTCCTAATTCGGTCGTGGAAAGGCTTAGAAAGTGTTGGGAGGGCTTGGTTTGGCCTGAGGAGGGCTTGCAATGGCTGATTTTAGCTTGGCTGAAATAGGGCAGCTTCGGTCCACTGGAGTTGCTTCACTATTCCATCATGTCGGCGCTTCTCTAACGATTCTCAGATTGACTGGAGTTTGCTATCAGATAGCTGTCTTCTCCCCGGTTCTAAAGAGCCCGACCTTTGTTCAAGTCGAAGCTCTGGTTTGAGCTTTACCGGGAAATGGAGCAGTAGAGAGAGAGAGAAGTGTTAGGGTGTGAGGAGAATGAAATGGGGATGACCTCTTTATATAGGCGTAAAACCCGTGTATTAAATGGGTGAGATTTATTACTTGTATTAATATTGTCATAAATTATTGGTATTAATTTCAATAATTTAATTTCAGTATTAATTCCAATAATTTAATTTAGGTATTAAATTATTGGTATTAATTGCAATAATTAAATATATATTATTTAGGTATTAATTACAATAATTAATTACAATAATTCACCCATCCTCACACTACTCTCAAGCAAGCACGCTTAACTTTGAAGTTCTTATGGAATCTAGTTCATCTGAACCAATTTGATTTTTGTTTTCTAGTTTGTCTTAAGTTTCTTTTCCAAGGTTTAATGAACCCTTTAGATCACCTGAAAGTTGTAAATTTCCATATTGCGTGTTCTCAAATGTAAACCAGCTCTATTTTTTTTTTACTCGGTTTAACCGGTTCTTTTCCCGGTTTTTCTTAACTAAAAAATACGGGGTTTACAGTGCAATTTGGTACTGCCCAATGAATGTGTGTACCCTTCTTGATGAAGTGTGTCTGCTTGTTTGCTAAACACCTCCCAAGACAAGGGGATGGGCTAAGAAAACACACCTAATATGGAAATGGAAAAATAGTTTCTGAAATTTGAGTTTGAGCAAATCCTTTAATAGGGAAATGTTAACCTTGGCATTGTTTTAATAACTAAAGATATTTTGAAAATTCACTCCCAACACCCGCTCATTGAGTTGTAGAAACTCACCTAGGTATGAAGATTCTTATAGATATTAAACAGAAAAAATAGGAGAAAGGATGCCTAGCTTCTCACGGTTTAGAAAGGGGGTGAAACCCCTCATAGACCAAAGGAAGTGGTGGGTTGCTCATGGGGATCCGACCAAACCAAGTCGGGTCATGACAACTTGAGTGGTATTAGATCCTGTTTCCTCGAATGCATTATAAAGACTATATAACATAGTAACTAAGAGGAATAAATTTTAAAATTTACACATGGCTCCGAAAAGAGGAACCAAGAGAACTAGAGCCATAGTCATTGACACTACCCAACACCCCATCCATGTGGAAACTTCCTTAGAAGTCCAAATAGTTCCACTTGGACTAAGCTTGGAGTATCAGAGGCTGTACGAAGAGTTCACCCGAGTGTTTGGATGCCCCAACTTCACCCCTGAGGTGGACACCAACTATCAAGCCAAGCCCGAGGAAGTATAATCCCCCCCCTCCTGCTAATGTTCCTCCTCTAGTTGACATCCCCAAATACCTTAAAACCCTTCGTCAGCTGGGATGTAAGCCCTTCCTAGGAGAGAAGGATGCATGAGCTGCTATGGATTGGCTGGACAGCTTTAAGAAACTCATGAGGATACTTAGGATTTCGCTAGAGGATATGGTAATCATGATAGAGTTTTCCTAGAAGCCAGTGCAAAAAGGTGGTGGGATAACGTCAGAAGCCTGCATACCACCACCCCCACCTAGGAGCAATTTGAGGAGAGGTATATGGAGGAATACCTAGCTCCACATCTGATCAACGAGAATAAGCAAGACTTCCTCCGACTTTGATAAAGGCTTAACTCTATCTCGGAACTCGAGGACTACAAGGCAGGACACACCACCAAGACAATGGTACCAGCTAGGGTATACAACCTCACCCAAAAAGATTCCAGAAAAGACCCTAGTACTGTAGCGGGTACTTCCCAAAACCTCCCTTACCAAAATTTGACAAAATTTGTAATTTGATCCTACTTAATAAAGAAATTCAAAATTTTCTTTCTCTAAAAAACTGCATTTCTTCAATTAGGGTACCCATCATCTAAAAAACTGCATATCCTTCAATTAGGGTACCCATTCAAAATTTTCTCTAAAGAAAAGTCTACGCTCTCTTTGACTCGAGAGCAAAGAGATCCTTCATCAAGGAAGATCTAGTTCTATGTCTTCCATTAGAACTTACCTCCCTAGAACAAAGTCTCAACATACTCACACCCTTAGGAGAAGGACTAAATAGGAACAAACACTTAAAGGTATGTGAGATTATGATTGAAGTAGTAAAAATAAAGGTGGATCTGATCCCATTACATTTGAGAGAGGTAGAACTAATACTGGGAATGGATTAGTTAAGTACTCACTAAGCCAAGGTGAACTATGGGAAGAAAGTGAAAACTTTCCACACAACTTAAACACTCGTACTACATTTTCAAGGAGATAGGAGGAATGGAGAGATTAACTTAGTGTCTCATATAAAATCCCAAAGGATAATGCAGAAAGGTTGCTAGGCTTTCCTCGCAATGGTCATCAAAGAAAAGTCGGAGGAGAAAGGACCAGAGGGCATCCTAGTAGTGGAATCGTACCCAAATGTATTCCTTGAGGAATTACCAGGATTACCCCCAAGCCGACAACTAGAATTTATTATAGAGGTAATCCCTAGAATACATCCCATATCCCAAGCCTCCTATCGCATGGCTCCACTAGAATTGAAGGAATTAAAGGAGCAGTTGGACAAGTTCTTGGAGAAGGATTTCATATGCCCTAGTCAGTCTTAATGGGGTGCTTGAGTACTATTCGTAAAGAAAAAAGATGGGAGTATGAGGTTGTGCATAAACTATCGGAAGTTGAACCAGGTCAGTAAAAAGAATAAGTACCCCCTTCAATGGATTGACGACATGTTCAACCAACCAACCCCGTAAAGATAGTATCACCAAATCTTGAGGGCGAACACTATTGTGTAGCTCATCCTTAAGGTCCAACTAAAGATGAGCTACCTACCCTTATTGTAGCAGTTGGGAAGGATAGAAGTGGACCTTAAGGTCAACAAAAAGGAAAGGTGCCTAATGGCTGACGTAGTAGTAAGACCCAGTCTAATGGAACAAATCAAGTTCCATAAAAAAGGGGATAAGGAACTCCAGCTCTACTTTGATCCACTCAACAAGGGGACAAACTTGGACTACCACCTTCAAGGCAATGGATGTTGACCTATAATGGTAGGGTGTGCACGCCTCAAGATAAGGAACTGAAGAGACTAATATTGGAAGAGGCAAATGACTTTATATATGCGATGCATTCGAGCAGTACCAAGATGTACCGCACCCTCAAACAGGTTTATTAGTGGAATGTGATGAAGAGGGATATTAGGAAGTATGTAGCATGATGCTTGTCTTGTCAGCAGATCAAAGCTGAGCACCAAAAAACCTCAAGACTGCTAGCAATTTCGAAATGGAAATTGGAGCACATCACCATGGACTTCGTCATAGGACTACCGGTGACTAGGAAGGGGCAAGACATGATTTGGGTCATTATGGATAGATTGACTAAGTCCACCCACTTCTTACCAATAAGGGTGACAAATTCCATTGAACAACTAGCTACTATATACATAGGGGAGATTGTGAGACTCCATGGCATCCTAGTAAGCATAGTGTCGGATAGGGACCCTAGGTTTAGCTCAAGGTTCTAGTCTAGTTTGCAATGTGCCTTTGGAACCAAACTCCACATGAGCACCACATTTCATCCTTAGACCGATGGACAGTCAAAGCAAACAATCCAAAACCTAGAGGATATAATACGAGCATGCATACTCATCATGAACAAGGATTGGGAGGAATATTTGTGCATGTTGGAGTTTTCCTATAATAACAGTTACCAGGACAATATTCAAATGGCCCCTTATGCAGCACTTTATGGACAACCATGCCATACGCCCTTATTTTGGGAAGAGGTGGGAGAAAGGAAGCTAAAAAGAGTCAAGCTAATACAAGACGCCACATAGGAAAAAAATATTATAAGGAGTCGACTTAAGGCAGCTCATGATAGACAAAAGAGTTATGTGAACCATCGAAGAAGGGACTTAGAATTTGGTGTGGGAGACCAAGTATTTCTCAAGGTATCCCCATGGAGGGGAATACTTAGGTTCCAACAATGGGGGAAAGTTGAAACCTAGGTACATCAGTCCCTACACCATAATCCAAAGGATAGAGCCAGTGGCCTATAAACTGGAACTGCTTCCTAACTTACAAAGGATACATGGCGTATTCCACGTCTCAGTACTCCGGAAGTACCAGCCCGAACCTAGTCATGTACTGTACTAATCCCCACTTGAGTTAGAAGAGAACCTTATCTATCAAGCAGAACCGATGCAAATCATCGATCGGAGAGAGAAGAACTTGAGGAACAAAAAGATCCCCATGGTCAAGGTTCTTTGGCAGAACGGACCAGTACAAGAGGAGACTTTGGAAATTGAGACTGTTATGAGGGATGGGTACCCCAATTGTTTGGAATGTAAATGTTTTGTGGACAAAGCCCCTAAAAGGAGGGGAGAGTTCTAAACCCTGATCCTTTAAAGATAAGAAAATCGAAAAAAGAACCTGCAATTCAAATGAGAAAACTAAGCTAGTTAACGAACTAAAACCGGTAAATAAGGGGTAAAATGGGAAATTGGAAAATTCCAAGTGACTTAAAAAGTCATAAAAATCATGGAGAAAAATCATGGAACAAATTGGAAGAGAAAATTGAACCGGTTCAGGGTGAACCAGATTGAACCGGTATGAACTATACATGAATCGGTTTCTAAATTCATTTTTCTTAGTGGATTAAAGTGATCAAATTGAAAAAATGAAGCCACCATTGGATTGGAAATGAATTTAGAAATTTTTAGATTTGAGAAAATCAGTCGAATCGAGCTTGAACCGACTGATCTTCGCCATTGAACCTGGTCCAACTAGACCGGTCCGGTTCAAAATAGCATCGTCTTATTCCTTAGGATGACAATACTGTTCATCTACTCAAAAGCCTTCCATTTTTGGCGAGAGGAATATTCTTCTAATCATGGCATTTTTGGGCAAGAATAAGCTCGACCAAAATGGAAACTGGTCGGGTAGAGGGTCCGCTTGCTCGCTATATATGGAGTTCCCCTCCACTCATTCTCCACACACCTCAAATCACCATTCTCTCTCAAGTGCTCCATTTTTCAGTGAAGCTCGAACCAGAGCTACAACTTGAGCATTTTTCTTAGCCTTAGAAGGTAAGGTTGGATCCTAAGACTCCAGGGAAGTCAGCTACCTGACAGCAATCTCCCTTCAAACCGAGGACCGCTAAAGAAGTGTCGACGAAATCAAACAATGAAGCGGCTCTAACGAACTGAAGCTGCCATGTTTTGGATAAGCTGAATTAAACCAAATTTAGACCTCCTCTAGCCAAACTAAGCCTCCCCAATGCCCCCACGACCCTCACATGACCTCCACAGAGATGAAGGTAAGCCAATTCAACTCTCCTCCATCATTGCAATTCAGTGTTAGATAGAGAAAGTGCTGAATTTCACTAACAAAATTCACCCTCGTATGGACTTCAATTGTAGCAATTCTTGATCTTAGGAGGACCCTAAGGTCAAGAGCTACCTTCCTAGATCAAGAGCTCGGATCGCCGCACCTCCAACGGTAAGATTTCAAAGTTTTCCCTCTTTATGAACAATTTTCCGGTGAAGCTCCATTTGAGCTCGTTCCGTACCCAAGTGCTACAATTCAAAGCTCAATTGACTCATATGGAAATGTAGGAACTGATCCATACCATCAATTGGAGCAATTAACCTCATTTTGTAGAAATCAAATTTGGTCATTATAAAGGGGTGAAATTGGGAATATTTGGGGATTTTGAAAAATTGAGGGACCTCAATGAAATTTCTAAAAATTGAAGGTCAATTGATCAATTTTTGAAAGATGTTGGAGCCATTAGTCAATTTTTGAAAGAATTGGGGTCAATTGACTATTTTTGGAAAGTAGGGGCAAATCGTATTTTTTGAAAAATTGGAGACCAAATTGGGAAATTGGAAAACTTAAGCCCCTTACACAATTTTTAGTAAATTGAGGATCAAAGGAGGATATTGGAAGCCTTGGAACTCGATTTGGGGGAAAATTTTAGCATTAGGGACCTAAAGTCAAGAAAAATGAACTTTGGGTCTAGTCGCTTGACTGATTGGCAACAGTGCATCATGTCAAGATCTACGGACCGACCTAGACAAACAACTAAAGGTCAGGTTGAGTGTCGAGGCCGTTTGACTGTTGACACCAAAGAGGATGGATAACTATATGAAAACTTTTGTTTGTTCATGCACTTAAGGAGCGGGACCATCAAGACGCCCCGGGGGGTAGTGATGGATCCCAAGTGTTGTTGGACGACATATGGGTGATAACGGCAGTTTGTTGTGCATATTAGTCATGAAGCTCTGGGAGCTTCCGGCACATGAGACTAGAGTGGCGATAGAATGAGGTCTCATCCTCATACGGACACAAAGTGGCATTCGTGTCTAAGGGTTAGACATTTGGGACATCCACTCAAACTATGGGTAGAAGTGGACGGCCTTCTATCGGGGTGGACAGCAAAGTCGCGTTGGTCCCAAAGTGGGTGCAGTCTAGGACTATCCTACGAATATGTGTACCCTTCTTGATGAAGGGCATGTGTTTATTTTCTAAACGCCTCCTTAGTCAAGGGGATGGGCTAAGAAAAATACACCTAATATAGAAATGAAAAAAAAAGTTTTGGAAATTTGAGTTTGAGGAAATCTTTTAAAAGGGAAATGTTAACCTTGGCATGGTTTTAATAGCTAAATATATTTTGAAAACTCAATCTCAACACCCTCCTATTGGTTGGTTGTCGTCAACGTGGATTTTCATCCTCATACCGTTGAGTGAGGCACATGTTGCCTTCTAATTGACCAACACTTCCAGGTGTTGAATGGCCATGCTTCTCCATGTGTCGCATACCAATTGGTCACTCATGCTAACTAGGTACCGACATGGCAGGGGTCTATTGACTATTTGGATCATTAACCGGTTTGGTCCGACCGGGTTTGGTGACCCAAAAATGAAAGTCGATCGGTTCAGATCCCATCCAACCGGTTTTCCAAAATTTAAAAATTTCTAAATTCATTTTCTATTTAATGGTGGTTTTAATATCCCAATTTGATATTTTTAAGCCCCCTAGAAAAATTAATTATTGAATCGGTTCTTCATGGTTTACTCCAATTCAATCCGGTTCGGGTTTGCTTCACCCTAAACCGGTCCGATTTTCTCCTCTAATCTCCTCTTGGTTCCATTCCATGGCATTTAAGTGTTTCTTAGCCACTTGGGATTTCTAAATTCCCAGTTCTGACCCTTCTTTACCATTTTCAGTTCACTTAGTTTATCGATTTTCTCTTGAAAATTTCTAGTTCCTTTCCCGGTTCCTTAGTCTGAGATGATGGGGTTTACATAACCATTATGTTTGTTTTTGTCTTTGTTAATTTTATGAAATTGGAATATGCTGGAATGTAGATGAGATTCTATTCGGTTATTGACTACATTCTTTCCAAGAATGCAATTCACACAATTTACTCCAACATTGCTAGTGTATACTATATGGGGTTCCATGAGCTCCCCCAACATCCATTTGCAATTGGTCAAGGTTTGACAGCCTTTGCCCACTCCAGCATGTCAATTTATCTTAAGACCATATTCTATTAGGTTTTACTCTTTCTATAGACTAAACCATGATGATTTTGGAAGAGTTCTTGATCTTTGGTTTTCACCAACTCCCCGTTAGTCCAGATAACTCTCCTTGAAATGGGGTTGGGTTCTGCTTGGCATTCTTCTTATTCTAGGCTTTCTCTAGTCCATTGATCAGCTTAGTCAATAATTTTGATGGAAATCTTGATTTGCTGCAGGTTTCATGTTAGAGCCTTTAGAGAAGTGTTTCTCAATATTCAACTTACCTTAGTTAAGGCATTATGTATATCCTTGGTTCATGCTTCAATACTTTGAGATTCAACATGGATGGCTTCCATTAATTATCAATGCTCAGGTGATGCTTCAGCTCATGAAGGGAAGTTTCTCAATCTCAAATGTTTAGTAGACTATCCCTTGCCCAAATTCTGTTTGGGCATTCTATTAATTTTCCATTTGAATGTAATGGTCAACCCATCATGAATGGGCTGGCCTTGGTTATTTATTAGGATTTTTACTATAGATCTTGTTTGTGGGCTATGTGTCCATTTAAATTTAGGTCACCTTCTATTTTTCGACTGGAAGATTTGTTTAGGGCTTTATTGTAATTGCAAGTTTATTCTTCAAAATTAAGGTTACTACCTTCAATATAATTGAATCATTATTTTTTTCGATCAATATTTTGATTAAAATTTCTAGGTTCCAAAAATATGGTCTTACAACTACTGCACTTCTTTTACGAGTTTTGTCCTCAAAACTCTTGTAACATGGTTTTCCATTTTCTACAGTTACTCTTTCCCTTTCACTATATCATTTACTTATGGTTATGTTCCTTGTTAACTATATCTAACATTAATGGATAGTTTTTTATCCATATTTTTGTGCTTGTGTCGATTGTCTACATGATACTGCATAATATTTTGTATTAATGAATATCCAACATTTATGTCCCTTATTGATCCAAGGTACACTCTTTGGTAGTTAATTATATAAG
This sequence comes from Trapa bicornis, assembly GCA_030064425.1. Taxonomy (NCBI): domain Eukaryota; kingdom Viridiplantae; phylum Streptophyta; class Magnoliopsida; order Myrtales; family Lythraceae; genus Trapa; species Trapa bicornis. The sequence continues at coordinate 13,898,494 of CM057742.1, read as the reverse complement.
ATTGCATGTAGTTGTAATCCCATGCTTCCCTAGAGGCATCCTTATTCCATTCATACAATATTTTTTCACATTTTCCTATGTTTTATGTCTGTCATGGTTGTAACCTATCATGCCTTGACCCGGTTTGGTCGGATTCCCATGAGCAACCTGCCACTCCCTTTGGTCTTTGAGGGGTTTCACCCCTTTCTAAACTGCGAGGAGCTAGGCGTCATTTCTCCTGTTTTTCCTAGAATAGCATTATACAAAACTGAATATATATTAAAATCTTCATACCTGTCTTTATGGTTCAACTATGAGGGGTCTTTACGGTTGGTCTTCCTCTTTGCCTGAAAAGGGGTAAAGGGAGAGGGTGAGTTTCTACAACTTAGTGAGCGGGTGTTGGGAGTGAGATTTCAAAATATTTTTAGTTATTAAAACCATGCCAAGATTAACATTTCCCTTTTAAAGGATTCCCTCAAACTCAAATTTTTGAAACTTTTTTTTCATTTCCATATTAGGGGTGTTTTTCATAGCCTGTCCCCTTGCCTCAGCAGGCCCTTTATCAAGAAGGGTACACACATTCGTTGGGCAGTCCAAAACTGCACCCACTTGGGGAACAGTGCAACTTTGTCATCCACCTCGATAGAAGTCCGTCTACTTCTACCATGAGTCTGAGTGGATGTCCCAAACATTCGACCCTCAAACCCAAATGCCATTTCATGTCAATATGTGAACGAGACATCATCATGTCCCCACCCTGGTCTCATGCACAGGAAGCTCCAAGGGCTTCATGACTAACTAGCACGACAAACTGCCCTTATCCTCCTCCATGTCGTCCAACAGACCTTGGGATCCATCACTACCCCCTAGGGCATCTTGATGGTCCCGATCCTTAAGTGCATGCACAAACAATAGTTTTCATGGAGTTATCCATCCTCCTTGGTGCCAATGGTCCAATGGCCCCGACACTCAACCCGACCTACAACTGTTTGTCTAGGCCGGTTCATCGACCTGGTCGTGACGCACTATTGCTAGTCCATCAAGCATTGTTGGTCCTAACTCGATACCGTGGCACATCACACAAACAATTCCATTTTAATTAGGAGTTTTCATATGTCACGCCCTGACCCAATTTGGTCGGATCCCCGTGATCAACCTGCCACTCTTCTGGTTTATTAAAGTGTTTTCCCTTATTATAAACAGTGAAGAGTAAGACATCCTTTAAACTTGCACCTTTTCCTAGAATAACATAAATAAAAACTACATAATATTTTAAATTTATCTTAACTGTCTCATATGCATCTTAGTTGATGGTCTTTAAGGGTAGGCTTTTTGAAATTTCTTGAAAGGGATATAAGGGAGGGGGTGAGTACAACGACTCAGTGAATGGGTTTTCAAAATGTTTAACTTTTAGGAAAAATATTTGTATTAGAGTGTGCCAGACTCCTTTCTTTAAAAAATCATTTCATTTCAAATCTCGATTTTTACCACCATTTCTTATTCATCATGGTGTGTCATCACCTAACACACATCCTTCATCATGAAGTTTAAACACACATTCACAGGCCAGTATCTCCACTGAACCCACTTGTGGTGTTGGAGCGACTTTACCGACCACATAGATAGAAGCACGTCCACTTCTACCTTGAGAATGAGTGGATGTTCACGACATCTAACCCTCAATCCCGTAACAATTCTTCGTGTCCGTATGAGGACAGAGACCTCATCCCATCCCCACCCCGATCTCATGCGCTTGATGCTACTCCAAATTTTGCATGGTCACCTCGTTCGACGAACTACCCTTATATCTACCAAGTCGTCCAGGCCCTTAAAACACATCACTACACATCTTGGGCATCTTGATGGTCCTGAATCACAGTGCATGCACAATCAGTATTTTCACATTATACCATATAATCTGTGGTGCCACTGGTCTAATGGCCTCGACCTTCAACTCAACCTACAACTATTTGTCTTGACAAGTTCGGAGACCTGTCATACTACCACTAGTTGACTGAATATGTCAGTCCTATCTTTATACCATGGCCAAACAATTCATTTATTAAAGTTTTATGGCACATATCTCATGTTTGTTTACGAGCTCCTGCTCGTGCCCACGGGCCTATGGCCCACTATTTGAGATTTTCAAAACAGGGCATAATAGACCCCAAGTTCCAAAACCGAGGCCCCCGACCTATAAGAGCTATTCGAGCTCCCGTCAAGAAGGTCTCCCAAATCGTTTAAGCATTGGCACACAGTCAGGGGAGAGCACTTTCAACAAAATATGTTTTCAACTATTCATCATACCAATCAAGTATGAGGACATCTCCATGAACGAGTTTTCCACTTCCTTCGAAGATGAGGACATCTCCGCTCATAACCGATGAACGAGTTTTCCACTTCCTTCGAAGAAGTTTCATCATACCAACCGGGTATGATCTACTTACAACCGGTAAATAGCTTTTCTGTGTGATTTTCACATAACTTCTCTAAGTTGTGATGTTTAAAATACCACTAAAGAGTGGGTTTTTCATTTCAAGGTACTTATCATCCCCAACCGGGTATGATATAAAATCCCACTCACCCATTAATATAGTGAATTCCACTAGACCACTTCTTTGTATTCACGCAAGCTTGTCCTTGTTGACATTCCTGGTACTTCATGTTCCTACATGATATGAACATCTCGGTTCATTATCGCTTGGCCTAATAGCCATCATTCATTCCCAATAAATGAGAAAATCAAAGTTTTATTTATTTGCAATTAGGTCCCTAAAGTTATTTTTCTTCAACTTTAAGTCCCTAATGCCGATATTTCCACAAATTGAGTCCCAAAACTTTTAAAATTACCCTTGGGACCTTAATTTATTCAATTTCACAAAAGGGGTTTAATTTCCCAAATTTCCAATTTGGTCTCCCAACTTTTCCAAGATTACCATTTTACCCTTCCTTTACAAAAAAGGTAAGTTTTACCCCAAAAATTCTAAAATTCCTCAATTGGCCTATTTGATTTGTTCTAGCTCTTGTCAAGAAGGTCTCCCAACTATTTTTAGCAGTTGTCACACAGTAAGGGGAGAACACTTCTGACAAAAATTATTTTTTATCTCACCACACCAACCGGGTCCGCTTACAACCAGTAGGCAGTTTCTCCTCTCCTTAAGGAAATTCATCATACCAACCAAGCATGATGTTTGTTAATTCCCACTCACAACCGGTAAGTAAGTTCTATACATTAAAAATAGTGCTCATCATCCCAATCGTTATGATGTATAAAAGTTCACACTCACCCATTGATTGTGACGTGTTCGTCCCCAATCATTTTCCCATCCTCACTAGCTCTTGCTTGTGTTCCGATTTCACATGTCCCTACACGCTTTGGATATCACTGTTAATAAAGATTCAGCATGACAACCTTCGTTTTCTCACGTATGAACGACTAGGCCCAAAGTCCTTGGTTTATTGCAATTAGGTCCCTAAAGTTCATTTTTATTGACTTTAGGTTACTAATGCTAAAATTTTATGCCAAATCGAGTACCGAGGATTCCAATATCCTCCTTGGATTCTCAATTTACTTAAAATTGTGTAAGGGTCTCAAGTTTTCCAAATTCTAATTTGGTCTCCAATTTTTCAAAAATTATAGTTTTGCCCCTACTTTCCAAAGATAGTCAATTGACCTCAATGCTTTCAAAAATTGACCAATTGGTCCCCCAACATCTTTCTCATTGCCAATTGATCATCAATTTTGAGAAATTGCATGGAGGTCACACAATTTTTTGAAATCCCCAAATTTTCCCAATTTCACCCCTTTATATTGAACGAATTTGATTTCTCCAAATTGGCCATTCAAACGAGGTTAATTGCTTCAATTGATGGTATGGATTAGTTTATAAACTTCCATATGATTCAATTGAGCTTTGAATTGTAGCATTTGGGTCCAAAACAAGCTCAAATGGAGTTTCACCGAAAAATTGTTCATAGAGAGAGAAAGCTTCGAAAGCTTACCATCAGAGGTGCGACGATCCGAGCTCTTGATTTGGGTCGGTAGCTCTCATCCTTAGGGTCCTCCTAGGATCAAGAATTGCTACAAATAAAGTTTATACGAGGGTGAATTTTGTTATTGAAATGCGACACATTCTTTCTATAACATCGATCTGTAATGACCAAGGAGGACTGAATTAGCTTACCTTTCACCTCTGTGGAGGTCGTGTAAGGGCCGTTGGGGAGGCTTGGTTTGGCCGAAGTAGGTCTGAATTTGGCCAAATTCAGTTCAGCCAAATCAAGGCTGCTTTGGTCGATTGGAGCTGCTTCACTATTTGATTTTTTCGGCGCTTCTCCAGCGGTCCCCGAGTCGAAGGGAGATTGCTGTCAGGTAGTTGAGTTCTCGTGGAGTCTATAGGACCTGACATGCCTTTTGAGGCTAAAAAAATGCCCAAGTCAGAGCTCTAGTTTGAACTTCACTGGAAAATGGAGCACTTGAGAGAGAATGACAATTTGAGGTGTGTGGAGGATGAATGGAGCGGAGTTCCTTATATAGGAAGCTCGAGGACACTCTACCCGACTAGTTTCCATTTTGGTCGAGCTTATCCTTGCTTGAAAATGCCATGATCAGAAATGGAAGGTTTTTGAGCCTATGAACAGTGCTATCATCCTGAGGAAGAAGATGACACTGTTCCGAACCAAACCGGTCCGGTCCAACTGGGTTCAATGGCAAAAACTGGCCGGTTCAAGCCCAATTCCATCAGTTTTCTCAAATCTAAAAATTTCTAAATACATCTAAATTCATTTCCTATCGAATGGTGGCTTCAATTTTCCAATTTGATCACTTTAAGCCACAAAGAAAAATGAATTTAGAAATTAGTTCATGTATAGTTCAAATCGGTTCAACCTAAACCGGTATGATTTTCTCTTCCAATTTGTTCCATGATTTTATGACTTTTTGAGTCACTTGGGATTTTCCAATTTCCCATTTTACCACTTCTTTGCTGGTTTTGGTTTGTTAAGTGGCTCGATTTTCTTGTTTGAATTGACCGGTTCTTTTCTTGGTTTTCTTATCTTTAAAGGAACAGGGTTTACATAACCAATCTTTGCTAAAGGATAGTCATTCTTTCATTTGTTCACTTGACATGTCTATCTAGGATTAGTCTCTTAGAGTTTGGACACTTTGAGTGTCAATCCTAGAAATGTATCTATCCATTATATAATGAATACCTGTCGATAGATGTTATCTTGTCTCATCTTAGTACACGCACAAGTTACTTATTGGTATAAGTATTGTCTACATGCATCATGAACTCTAATTTCATGCGTTATGAACACTAATTTTCTAACTTTTCTTTTTCTCCTCGATATTCCTTGTTATTGAGCTCTCACCATCTTATAATGGTATTCACTTGGGGTTTCGTCAACTCTTCCTTTGGACTCCTTTTGAGTATCAATTCACACCATCACTTATGGGGTTAGTACCTCTAATTAATACACACTTTTCATCTTGAGTGAATCTCATTTATGTAGCTCTCTTAACTCTAGAGACTTGGGTGCAAATATATCCTTGGGTTCGTTATTGAAGATCCATCTTCAAGGTAGATGTTCATGTTTCCCCCCATGATCTAATCCTTTTGTTTCTCTAAGGTTCTTCTCATCTTTCTCATTAGGGTATTGCATCAGTCTTTCTCCCTTTACATTAGTGCATTACTATAGGTATACTTGTTTCCCCATCTTATAGTAACTGCACTATAAGAGGTCCATCTTTTCTCAAGGATGTATGTTATGTCATAATGAATTATTTCACTAATATTATAAAAAAAACTTACTCCAAAGATTGTTTATGTATCCCAACCCATGATGTTTTATGGTTAGAATTTCCCATTGGTATTTCCTTTGTGCGATTAACAATGTATACAAGGTTAGTTGTCTCTTAGAGTTTTCATCAATTTCATTCAGAGTTCACATATCCTTCCATAGCTCCCTCTCAGTTCTCATCACCTTAGAGTGCCATACCTAGTCCTCTTAGTATTGATGTTTATGTCTACCTCTTTGACATTTGCTAGCCTCTTGTCTGGTTTCTCGACCAATCATAGTTTCACTGCTATTGTGTTTTTAATTTTCTCATAACCTTAAGATATGATGGGTATTCACCAACCAACCTTTAATTCCATGTGTCTTGGTGATTTTGAGATCTTTCGTTAAGAATGTCCCAAAGTCTAGTCCAAGATCTTAATTCCAATTTGTGGTCGTTCTTTCTTAACTTAATAAGGTAATGTATATTCCTTCTTCCTTTGACCTTATCACATTATTGTTGGCATTTATGGTATGTGTTAATGATTTCTTCATTGGTCCATCTTTGAATTGAGTGCGTACTAAGTTTGTACCGAATGCCTTTCCCTAGATTATGATGATTGTAACCAATATTTTCTTGGTCACATATGGTTATTCCAAGTTCTCCTTACTTTCCTTGAGTAACCCTTGTGGTATCTTACACAATTTTTTGTGCTTTTGGATATTGAATGTTTATTGTGATGTTCTCACAGAGCTACCAACTTTTCATTCTTAGATTTTCGATCCTTGAGTCTTAGGTGTTATAACCCTGATGACTGTTTATGATCCCATCCGAAATTATGCTCAAAACTTCATAGTAAGATTTCTCTTTAATTTGTTCTTTACTCATCTATGATCTCATTATCTGTCCCTTCCATAATTCCTTTCCTTTCCTTAGAAGTTTCATTTGAAAGCTTCTTAGCCAAGAAGGTATCTAGGATATCCTCCTATTAAATTCTTCCTTTTATGGGCTTGGGTGTTTCTTGTTTGTCTATTCCTTGTCGATTTGCTTATTGGTCCTTTTTCCATATCAGGTTTTCCCAAACATACTTCAATTTGTCTCATGATGATGTGTCTAATTGGGACATCATCCTTTAAGGGTTTTTGTTTTTTTCAAAGTACTTATACTTTCATTTTATTATATCCATTCGTGACCATTTCACGATTATCCATTTTGATTTATTCCATTATAAGTCATTCCTTAAACTAAGAACCCTTTTACCATTTGGGACTCATTAAGGTATACTTGTCCATTCTTTACAATGAGTTAGAGTAGAGAATCTCATCTCACCACCATGTCACCAATTATCTTTGATGTCCTATTTGTCTTAGGAAATGTCTATTTGCTCCTTGAGGGTTGCCTTTGGTTCTTTTAAAGTCTTCAAATGACTCCTTTGTCATCCCATTGTTAGTCGTTTGAGTCTAGCAGTCCACTTGTAGTATAAGGAAATTCATGGGGTTAATCTTTTGGGGTATTGTATATATTTAGTTATCTTTCCTTGGATCCTTATATCAATTTTCCTCAAGTCCCTTCCCTTGGACTCATGAACGAATCTTAGTATGATAATGTCGTCTATGCGATTGGGTTCTCGAGTATTCTAATCCAATTTCCTATGTTTCTTTGGTCCATCATTAAGTTTTATCCATTTTATGTTTAAAAACAACCTTTTGTGAGTTTTCCCATTACTTGTGGCAAACTTTCCCTGGGGTATATGACTCTTTCCTTATATGGATCATGGTTCTACTTATATTCCATTAAAAAAAAAGTTTAGGCTAAGGGTTGGGTGTGGTTTTGGGTGTTTTCTTCTATCTCTTTCGGCTTCCTTGATGGGAATTACTAACATGGTAATATTTGTCCAACAGTAGAGCTTTTGTTAATCTTTTTATAATGTTAATTTCTTGATTTCTCTATGAAATCCTAGGAGTATTATCTTAATACTAATGGTTTTATATAATTTAATTTTGTCTTGTTTTGTGGAGACTTTCCGCTTGTTGACTTCCTGACATTCTTCAGTCTTTACTTAATTGTGACCTATTCCCTAAGATCAATACATTTTGAGGTTGTAGACATATGTTTTATTTGAATAGGAAAATTCCTTTTCTAAAATTTGGTTTTCGGTTGGTGGTTTCTAGTATTAGATTCTTTGGGGTTTAAAGAAGCCTCATATAGTACTTTCCCGGTACTTTGTTTTCCAAAAATGTTTTCACTTCTCAAAATCTTAGTTTTAAAATTATGGCCTTTGATTTCACTAAAGATGTTACATTCCGACTTGGTTCACCAGTCGGACAAGGAGATAACCCACCACAGTCTCCATGTATTACAATAATGAGCGACTCATTATTGTAATCTAGACATGACTTAATAATCATAATAAAGAAAACACTTTAGAATAACTTTTATATAATATTTATTTGGAAAACAAGTTAAATAAAAGATACTAAGAGTTAAGTACTTAAAATGCATACCTTTGGCCATCATGACTCCTTATGATTTCATTGTATCATTCTACTCTTTAATTACCTTAAAGTGGGATTGGAGGGAGTGAACTATATAGCTCAATGAATAGGATTAGATGACACCATGATATTTTTTTTAACGAGCCAATACATGCTCAAAACAAGAAATACTTTCGGAAACAATCGCATGGTTTATTTCAAAGGCAATTGATGTTTTCACATGTGAGGTTTGTATTATGCAAGTATACATAACATATTTGCTCCATTATGGAGGGATCACACAGTTGCAGAACAAAACTTCTTTCTGTTCAACTTGTGGTATGGAGCGTGTTTACTAGCTACCTATCTAACAAACTGATGTTTCATTGCCAGACTATCTGTGTTTTTATCATTGCTTATCCCACAGACACATTAAGTTTGTCTGTTATTAAGGGACACAAACTTTCCCCCCTTCGCCAGGGTCTGGTGTGCACAAGACTCCGGAAGCCATTGACATACTAAAGTAGCACTCACTTCCATTATACCAACCTTGTTTTTCAACAACCCTTGGGATCACCAATTAAGATGTTACACTTGGACCCAGTTTCCCTGATTGGACCTGAAATAACCACCACATCCTCCCGATTTTATAATAACATGAGCCTCATTATTGTAAACCCGACATGGTGCGAGGCTTAAATCATAATAAATCAAATTATTTTCCAAAAATAATAAATTAGACTTTTGGAAAATAAAATTTAGAAACCAAACTAGTATCAATTACTTAATGTAAATTATACCTTGGAGTTATATGAACCTTTCAAAGTCTTAATGTATTCAGAAAGTATATCAATTTCTGAAATGGGTATTTGGAGGTGAGTGAGTTCACAACTTAATGAGATGGCTTAGCAGACATCATTACGTCATGGCTACGATTCAGCACATACTCTAAACATGATTATTAGGAGGTTTGGTAAGACATAGGTTTACCATAAATAAGCTTAGAGCATAAAAGAAATAAACTTATATACGACAAGTTTATAATCAGTTCATTTCATCGGAAGGCACCTATCTTCGGGTTCATTCATAACAAGTGTTTAAAATTTACTTGTATTTTAATGGGCATATTTTACATACCCGAATATGGATAAGGATAACTTTCCTTTAATCCCAATGTGTTGGGGATCAACTTAACAAGCTACTCCTTGTTTATTATTGAAAATGTTTCACGTGATTTTCATATAATTTCACCGCTTGTATCTCACAAGCTAAAATTAGATTTCTTCCTACCAGAAGAACTTTTATAATTTTATTCATGGTAAATTTTACGTAAGTTTGTATGAGACAAACACTCAAACACCCTTTCTCATTAAAGGGATCAAGCATGTGCATAATAGACCATTTGAGGCTATAACCTCGATATGTCCAACTTGTGGCCTGAAGAGCATTTATTGTCTACTTTGGTGAGAGGCTACAACCTCTATAACATTAGTGCATGGCTACAACCTCTACAATGTTGGTGCGATGTTACAAACTTAACCATTCGTCTGTGTCAACACCACTGCCCAATCCGTAGATATTCTCAAATGAAATTGTTCGCTATTGAGGGACAAGGCCTCATCCTGCTTCCCCTTGGTCTAAGTGTGCACGAAGCTGCTAGAACTTCATGACATACTAGAACATCGTAGCTTCCTTTGTACCAACTTTGCTGTCTAGTATCCCATATAACCAACACTACCTCATACTAGACATCTCCTTGAGTTCTAATGATTGCAAACACAAACAATTTTCTTTTAATTAAACACCTTTCTCTTTATGTTGCTAGCCTAACGATCTCCAACCCGACTCTGGCTCATCAGCTTTAGCAAACATTATCAATTTGTAATAATTTTATTAAGCACTTAAATAGATCTAATTTATGGGATTTGGCCCGTTTCCATTAGCCTTTAACCCACTTGTTCGAGTTTTTAAAACATGGCCTTGGACCCACTTCTCTATTAAAAAATTATCGTCTTGCGTCCACTTTCAAAAAACTAAATCTAGTAAGCTTATTTATTAATCATGGGTCCCACCCATATCCTGCATCAAAAATTGAATTAGATTCTCTCCTTTAAGTGTGTTCACACACCTTTTACAAAAAATATAATAAACAAGATTCTTACTCTCATTAGAAATATATATCTCAAAATGGTTTAAGCAGTTTAACATAGTAATGAGACTATATTTCTAGAAAATAATTTTGTTAGAAAATCATGTAGTAAATTTTACGAGTAATATCACCTCATCGATCCAATCGAACTCGATGCAAGAAATCCAACTCACCATTATTCAAGGACATATTCATCCTAGAAGGATTACTTAATCATCAAACTACTCTCGCATGATCATAAAAGTTTTATTCCCAACATATCATAAAAGTTTTAATGTTTTAAAATTAAAATAAAACATATTTTACAATAATTTATTTTTGAAAATTTTTAAAAATATTACTATATAAAAATATATATATTATTTTATATTTTAAATTTAAGCAAGCTCCACTTGCTTGTTTCTTCTCCATACCCTTTCCCTGTTGTGAATTTCAGTTATTAGCATCACTTTGCATATATTATAAACTATTTTAACAAAAATTGTTTATTTGATCGACATACCGTATTTTAAATTTTTAAATTTGAGTTTTATTTTAAACTTCATTAACTTACTTGTGTGATATTGAGATTCTAATATTTACTTTACCAAAATCATACAAAGTGTTATTAATTTATAATATATAATATATAATATATAATATATAATATTTTATATTCTAAAATAGAGAAAGCCTAACCTACTTGATTCTTATCCATACCCTTCGCTTATTGTGAATTTTAGTTATTAGCAACTGTTCGCATATGTTATAAACTATTATAACAAAAAAAAAATTATTTAATCATCATACCGCATTTTGTATTTTCAAATTTGAGTTTATTTTAAACTTCATTACCTTACTATTGTATTGTTGAGATTCTAATATTTATTTTATCAAAATCTTATCAAGAGTTATTACATTTTATTAAAAAAATAATTAAACATATTTGATAATAATTGATTTATGAATAATTTTATCAATATTATTATATAAAATATATAATTAGTTTATAATATAAAATATATAATATTTTATATTCTAAACTAGAGAAAGCCTAACCTACGTGTTCTTATCCATAATCTTTCCCTATTGTAAATTTTAGTTATTAGCATATTTTTGCATATGTTATAATTATTCTAACAAAAAAATTGTTTATTTGATTGACATACCATATTTTGTATTTTAAAATTTAAGTATTATTTTAAACTCCGTTACCTTACTATTGTGACGTTGAGATTTTAATGTTTACTTTATCAAAATCTTATAGTGTTATTACATTTTAATAAAAAATAATTAAATATATTTTATAATAATTAATTTATGAAAAATTTTAACAATAATATTATATAAAATATATAATTAATTTATAATAAAAAATATATAATATTATATATTCTAAACTAGAGAAAGCCTCACCTACTTATTTCTTATCCATAATGTTCCCCTATTGTGAATTTCAGTTATTAACAACTCTTTACATATTTTATAAACTATTCTAACAAAAAATTGTTTATTTGATCGACATTCCAAAGTTTAAATTTTTAAATTTAAGTATTATTTTAAACTTTATTATCTTAATTGTGTGACGTTGAGATTCTAATGTATATTCTATCAAAATCATATTAAGAGTTAATATATTTTATTAAAAAATAATTAAACTTATTTTATAATAATTAATTTTTGAAAATTTTCAACAAGATTATTAAATAAAAATATATAATTAATTTATAATATAAAAAATTTCATATTTCATATTCTAAACAAGAGAAAGCCAAACCTACTAGTTTTTTATCCACACCCTTCTCTTATTGTAAATTTAGTAATTAGCTTCTATTCGCATATTTTATAAAATATTCTAACAAAAACATTGTTTATTTGTTAGATATACCGCAATTTGTATTTTCAAATTTGAGTTTATTTTAAACTTTATTACCTTACTTTTGTTATGTTGTGATTCTAATATTTATTTTATCAAAATCTTATAAAGAGTTATTACATTTTAATAAAAAATAATTCAATATATTTTATAATAATTGATTTATGAAAAATTTTCACAATATTATTATATAAAAATATATAATTAATATATAATATAAAATATATAAGATTTTATAATCTAACCTAGAGAATGTCTAACCCGCTTATTTCTTATCCATAACCTTCTCCTATTGTGAATTTTAGTTATTAGCATCTCTTCACATATATTATAAACTATTCTAACAAAAAAATTATTTACTTAATCGACATACCGTATTTTAAAATTTTAAATTTAGTTTTATTTTTAACTTTATTAACTTAATTGTGTGATATTAAGATAATAATATTTAGTCTATCAAAATCTTATAAAGAGTTATTACATTTTATTAAACATATTTTATAATAATTAATTTATAAAAAATTTCCACAATATTATTATATAAAAATATATAATTAATTTATAATATATAATATATAATATTTTATATTCTAAACTACAGAAAGCTTAAACTGCTTATTTCTTATCCATACCCTTACCCTATTGTAAATTTCAGTTATTTGCATCTTTTCACATATATTATAAACTATTCTAACAAAAAAATTATATTTTTAATTGAAATACCGTATTTTGAATTGCCAAATTTGAGTTTTATTTTAAACTTTATTTCCTTAATAATGTGATGTTGAGATTCTATTATTTAGTCAATTATAATCTTATAAAGAGTTATTAGATTTTATTAAAAAAATATTTAAATACATTTTATAATAATTGAGTTATGAACATTTTCAACAATATTATTATATAAAAAATATATTTTTCATTTGTAATTTATAATATATAATATATAAAAAATTTCAACATATATAATATATTATATTCTAAACTAGAGCAAACCTAACCTACTTGTTTCTTATTCATACCCTTCTCCTATTCCGAATTTCAGTTATTAGTATCTCTTTGCATATGTTTTAAACTATTCTAACAAAAAAAATTTTCCTTTGATCGACAAACCGTATTTTGCATTTTTAAATATGAGTTTTATTTTAAACTTCATTGCCTTACTTATGTTATATTGAGATTCTAATATTTACTTTACCAAAATCTTACAAAGTGTTATTATGTTTTATTAAAAAATAAATAAACATATTGTATAATAATTGATTTATGAAAATTTTCAGCAATATTATTATATAATTAATTTATAATATAAAATATAAAATATTTTATATTTTAAACTAGCGAAAGCCAAACTTGTTTATTTCTTATCCATACCCTTCGCCTATTCTGAATTTTAGATATTTGCATCACTTCGCATATGTTATAAGCTATTATAAAATAAATTGTTTATTTGATCGACAAACTGTATTTTGAATTTTTAAATTTGAGTTTTAACTTAAATTTACTTACCATAATTGTGTATTATTGAGATTCTAATATTTAGTCTATCAAAATCTTAAAAAGATTTATTAAATTTAATTAAAAAATAATTAAACATATTTTATAATAATTTATTTATAAAAAAATTTAACAATATTTCTATATAAAAAATATATAATTAATTTATAATATAAGATATATAATATATTATATTCTAAACTAAAGGAAGCCTAACGTGCTTGTTTTTTATCCAAACCCTTCCCCTATTGTGATATTCAGTTATTAGTATCTCTTCCCATACATTATAAACTATTATAACAAAAAAATTATTTACTTAATCGACATACCGTATTTTAAAATTTTAAATTTAGTTTTATTTTTAACTTTATTAACTTAATTGTGTGATATTAAGATTATAATATTTAGTCTATCAAAATCTTATAAAGAGTTATTACATTTTATTAAACATATTTTATAATAATTAATTTATAAAAAATTTCCACAATATTATTATATAAAAATATATAATTAATTTATAATATAAAATATATAATATTTTATATTCTAAACTAGAGAAAGCTTAAACTGCTTATTTCTTATCCATATCCTTACCCTATTGTAAATTTCAGTTATTTGCATCTTTTCACATATATTATAAACTATTCTAACAAAAAAATTATATTTTTGATCGAAATACCGTATTTTGAATTGCCAAATTTGAGTTTTATTTTAAACTTTATTTTCTTAATAATGTGATGTTGAGATTCTAATATTTAGTCAATTATAATCTTATAAAGAGTTATTAGATTTTATTAAAAAAATATTTAAATACATTTTATAATAATTGAGTTATGAAAATTTTTAACAATATTATTGTATAAAAAATATATTTTTAATTTGTAATTTATAATATATAATATATAAAAAATTTCAACATATATAATATATTATACATTAAAATAAAGACTACATATAGGACAAATTACATAAAATAACAAGAAGTCTATAAAAAGTAACAAACACATAAAAATTAAAAAGAAATGTAAAAAAAAGATGGGATAGTTAAATATACAAAAATAGTAAAAATCACTAAAAATAACTAAATATATGGTGCATAAAAAAAATTAAAGACAAATGGTAAAATTAAATACAATAAATAGTATTTTAAACTAAAAATGTAAGGAAATAACAAAAATAATAAAAAATAAATAAATGAACAAAAAAATATTATACAATACAAACAAAGAAACATATGAAATAAGAATAAATACATAAGATAAAAAATTTTAAAAATAAAAATAGCAATAATTCAATATATATAAAACAATAAAAAACACTATAAATAGGAAAAAAAACAGTATAAATACCCACAAACTCTAAAAAGTTATTAGAAATAAAAAAGAAATGCAAAAAAATGGAGCAATTATTAAATATACAAAAATCTTAATAATCACTAAAAATACTCAAAATATGATAAAACACCCAAAATTTAAAAAATATTTAAAGACAAAAGTTTGTTAAATTGAAATAGTAAGCTAATAATAAAAATTATAAAAAATAAATAATTAAACAATTAAACATTACAATATACATACAAATAAACACCTCAAATAATAATAAATACTTAAAATAAAATAAAATTTTAAAAAATAAGAAAGACTAATAAATACATTTAAAAGGTCAAAATAAATTAAAATAATCTAAAATAGTATAAAATAATAAATAAAAAAATATCACAAACTAAACGTAAAATAAATTACTATATAAAACACAATAAATTTAAATAAAAATCAAATTTATTAAAAAATACAAACAAATATGTATGAATGTTCAAGTTAAAAAAAGTAAAAATTAATAAAATAATAACCTAAAATATTTTTATATATTAAAAAATAACTAAAAAATATTTAACAACACTAAAAATGTTAGAAAATCCAAAACAAAATTAAGAAAAACCTTAATAACTAACCAGACATCCTAAGAAACATTAAAATAAATTTCACAAATAGGAAAAATTGCCCTAAATTGGTGTAATCATTCAATATACAAAAATGGTCAAAAACACTAAAAAATACTTAAAATAGTATGAAACACTTAAAAAATAAAAAATTTAAATTTAAATAATAAAAGTAATTATAAAAAATAACAAGTTAAATAAAAAAATATAAGTAAATAACAACTATAAAAAGAAATAATATATGACCCACAAAACAATATAAGTTACATATTTGGGATTATCATTTATATAAGAAATAGTAAAATTCAATAAAAATATTTTAAAATAATGACAATAAAAATTTACAAACAAAATGTAAAATAAAGTACGATAAAAAAAACATAATAAATTTAAATAAAAACTAAAAATATTAAAAAATACTTATAATGTCATGAACTTCTAAAAATAATAAATAATAGAAAAATCACAAAGAAAAATAAAAAAAATATACGGGGTATCATTCAAGACAAAAAAAATGATAAAAATCAATAAACATAACCCAAATTGAATGAGATAATAAAAAATAATATAAAAATTAAAAAACAAATAATAATAAAATCACTAATTATAGTAAATAAAATAAAAAATATTATAGACTACAAAACATAATTAAAAAAATACTTGAATAACTGGCAAAAACTATATAAAAACACAATGAATTTAAATAAAAATTAAATTTAGTAAAAAAACACAAAAAAGTATGTCTAAATACTCAAGATAAAAAAAAGTAAGAATTAATAAAATAATAACCTAAAATATTTAGATAATATAAAATATACAAAAAATATAAAAAAATCAATAAAAAAATATTAATTAACACTAAAAATGTTAGAAAATCCAAAACAAAATTAAGAAAAACCTTAACAACAAAATAGACAAACTAAGAAATATTAAAATAAATAGGAAAAATTGCATAAAATACCAATAAACTCCAAAAAAGTAATAAACACAAAAAAATTAAGCGATTAAAATTGGCGTGAGCATTCAATATACAAAAATGATAAAAAAAATACTTAAAAAAGACTCAAAATAATATGAAACACATAAAAAAATTAAAAATTCAAATACAAACAACAAAAATAATTACAAAAAATAGCTAGTTTAACTAAAAATATAAGTAAATAACAATTATAAAAAGAAATAAATATATTACCCAAAAAATAATCAAAAGTTACATATAAATAAACAAACCAAATATTAATAAATACTTAAAATACAATATATTTATATAAAAATAAGAAACACTAATAAATTTAGAAAAATATTTGCGATTATCCTTTATATGAAATCGTCAAATTCAATGAAGATTTTTTTTAAAAAAAATATGATACAATAAAAATTTACAAACAAAAAACAAAACAAAAGTATAATAAAAAATATAATAAATTTAAATAAAAACAAAAAATATTAAAAAATGCTTAAAATTTCATGAACTTCCAAAAATAACGAGTAATACAAAAAATCACAAAAAAATATTAAAAATATGTGGTATTATTCAAGATAAAAAAATGATAAAAATCAATAAAAACAACACAAATAAAAAAATTAAAAATTCAAATACAAACAACAAAAATAATTACAAAAAATAGCTAGTTTAACTAAAAATATAAGTAAATAACAATTATAAAAAGAAATAAATATATTACCCAAAAAATAATCAAAAGTTACATATAAATAAACAAACCAAATATTAATAAATACTTAAAATACAATATATTTATATAAAAATAAGAAACACTAATAAATTTAGAAAAATATTTGCGATTATCCTTTATATATGAAATCGTCAAATTCAATAAAGATTTTTTTAAAAAAAATATGACATAATAAAAATTTACAAACAAAACACAAAACAAAAGTACAATAAAAAAATATAATAAATTTAAATAAAAACAAAAAATATTAAAAAATACTTAAAATTTCATGAACTTCCAAAAATAACGAGTAATACAAAAAATCACAAAAAAATATTAAAAATATGTGGTATCATTCAAGATAAAAAAATGATAAAATCAAAATAAGAAGAATTATTGAAAATAGTATGTAACACTATAAAAGTTGATAAATAAAAAAATATTAAGAAATACATAATTAATTGAAAAATAGAGTAACATACATTAATAGAAAAATCACAAATAGTAATAAACTTATAAAATACCCATAAACTACAAAAATACATAAAAAAACTGAAAAAACACAAAAGTTGCAAAAAATATTATGGATTATTCATTATACAAGAATGGGAAGAAATGCCCGAAAAGACATAAAATAGAATAAAAAACTAAAAAACACACAAAATATAATGAAATACTAAAAAACACAAAAGCTTTAAAAAAATCACAAATATTATTACAAAAAATAGTAAGTGAAACAAAAAAGGTAATACAATAAAAAAATAATAAATAAAAAATTAACAAAACAATGTAAAATAAATTTAAAAAATACCACAAATAGTAATAAAAACTTACAAGACAATAAAATTTCAAAAGTTATATGAAATAAAAATAAATGACAAAAATATTTGAGACCATTGCAATCATAAAAATACCCAAAAATGGTATGAATCAATGCAAATAAAGAAAATTAGTATGAAGTACTAAAAATAAAAATAAAAAATCAAATAACGAGTAAATTACTAAACACACAAGCAATAATAAAAATGACAAAAATAGTATTGATGGTTCAATATAGATGACCGGTAAGAATAACTCTAAATACCCAAAATGGTATAAATTAATAAAAAATACAATTAAAATTCTAAAACAAATAAATGAAGAATAATATATTTTTAGATATATATATATATAAACACAATTAAAAAATATAAAATTGTAAGAATTAAATAAATGGATAATAATAAATATTAAGATATATATAAATAAACACAAAAATAGTAATAAATACTTAAAATAAAGTAGTTTTTAAAAAATAATAAAAACACTTCAAAACCTAAAGAAATATAAAAAAATAGATGAGATTGTTCAACGCACAAAAAATGGTAAGAATTAACAAAAAAAAATAGTATAAAACATGCACAATAATAATATAAAAATATAAAAAAAACACTAAAAATAGTATGTTATAAGAAACACACAACTAAATAAAAAAATAGTAAGGAAAATGAATTCAAAAAATAGCAAAATAAATAATTAAAAAGTAATAAACATCCAAAAATAATAATAATATATACTCAAAATTACAACGAGACAACAAAAATATTTTGGAAACATTTAAAGCAAAAAAGTGATAAGAATCAATAAAATCAAATTAAACAATTTTGAGATACTAAAAACATAATAAAAAGTTAAAATCAAATTATAGAAAAAATAATAAAAAATAGTAAGTAATACTAAAAATGTAGGAAAACACATGGGAAAACACAAAAAAAATAAATCTCAAATAATATTATAAAAAATTGTTAATAAAACTAATAACTTAAGTAAATATAAAAATGAATTCGAAAAACTAGTAAGTGAAACAAAAATGTAACGAAATATGAAAAATTATTAGAATTAAATAAATAAATAATAATATATTGAAAGATATATTTAAAGAAACAAAAAAGTAATAGTTAAAATAAAGAAGTTTTTATTAAATAATCAAAATATAGAAAAAATATAAAAAAAATAGATAAGATCGTTTAACACACAAAATGGTAAAAATCAACAAAAAATAATATAAAACATGCAAACAATAATAAAAAAAGATTAATAATATAGCCCATCCATATTTACAAACTGTATAAGAAACCAATAAGGCCAACAATAGAAAAAAGACTACTAGAAAGCATTACATAAACATGTAGAAATTTTCCTACAATCTCCTATAACCTCCAAAAATCTTGGAAGTAACCGAAGATTTTGATAGAAATTTGAGGATAATAGAGAGTTTCATACTCTTATATCATCAATCAATAAATGAACGATATCACTCAACTCAATAGACATAATCAATAGAACCAACTAACTAGTAATTGCAAACAGAGATAGGCTAATAACAGAGCGAAAGAACCAACATAAAAATAGGCTACCTCTTTTGCCGCAGAAGAGTAGCTTCTATATGCAGCCACAGCAAGGCGAATCCTCTGCGTAGTCTGGCCAAGAATTTGAATATAAGAACATTGACTTTGAGATAGCTTGAAGTTTTAACCGAAAAGTAGCAGCACACGGGCTCAGACATTAAAAATTAAGATTATGCAGACGGGCATTACCATAACGGGGAAGCCGCCATTGAGGACGTTTTGTTTGAGAATCAAAAACATCCTTATCCCCGAACTAGCGTCGCATCAAAAGAAGAAGGAAAAATATATCCCCGATCAGAAAAGTATGCATAGAAATCGATGAATCGAGCTAATCAAGCTTACAAACAACATGCATAGGACAATTATCAAGAGACAAGAGGACAGGCAGGTTTTTGGACAGATCCAACATTAGCGGGAGGCAACAACCTAGTTAGCCATCGAAGCGATGCAAGAGATACGATCAATTAACACGGAAAATCTGCATAGGAGATCATGAAAGGAATACCTGTAGAAGATTGAAGCTTACGGAAGCTTTCACGTTCACCGAGGTTCGAAGAAAGGTGGCGAGAGATCGAGAAGTGGAGGGAGGAGGTGCACGCAGTCGGTGAAAGGGAGACTGTCTTCTGTAGTGTCTCTTATTTATGGGTGGTTATTACATTTACCATAATTATTAGTATTAATAACTCCAAATAATGAAATTCCCTCTTAAAAAAAGATAAATTAAAATCCCAATTTAATGCCGAAAGTGAGGAAATACGAGGCTCCGCTTGGAAATGGTCCATTTGTGGACCTCATCCTAGTTAAACTCATGTCGTGGTTGTCGCTGTGGCAGTTAAAGTTCTTGTTCGTGCTGTGAGCTTCGTGCACGGTGATATGATGCCCGTGAGGGCTCAATTGCGATCAGAGAGTTGAAGTTCTTGTTCGTGCTGTGAGCTTCGTCCACGGTGATATGGTGCCCGTGAGGCTCAATTGCGATCAGAGAAGACGACATGGAGGAGGCTAGTGGGTTCATTTCTAGATCTATTGTGATCAGAGGCTATGACAAGGAGGGTTGATTGATTCGGCAGAAACCTTAGGGGGCGGCCCCAGGGTTCTCATTCCACCCGACCGAGGGAGGAGCTCGTGATTTATTTATGCCCCTTTTCTTCTAGCCAAGTGTTGAAAAAATATGTGATTTTGTTCATTATTTTCAATGAAAACTCAAATTTAAAATTCTTTAAAAACATCAAAAACCCTTAAAAAAATTCCTAAAAAACCATAAAAATCTCTAAAAACATTAAAAATCTTAACGAAACCCTAAATACCCCCTTCCCCTCAATCTACTCCTCGTGAGATAATATTATGGTATATTTTATCAAATGGGTGATTATATTCTAAAGTACCATATAATCCCTAAAACATTAAAAAACATTAGTTCTCTCACCCTCTCACCCCGTAAGAAATGGGCCAATAAGCGGTCGGACCCATGTCTTATAACTTATAACTTATGAAACACTTCCAACCTTAGAAAGTTACAACACTTAACTATTTTATCCAATATGGGATTATATTCTAAAAAACCCCTGAAAAACCATAAAAATCTATAAAAACATTAAAAACCCTAAAGAAAACCTAAAGAACCCCCTCCCCCTCCCCCCTCCCCTCAACCTCTATATCTCTCCCGAGTGATAATATTATGGTCTATCTTATCAAATGGGTGATTATATTATAAAAAACCATATAAATCCTAAAACATTAAAAAACATAATTTCTCTCACCCTATAAGAAATGGGCCGATAAGAGGTCGTACCCATTTTTTATAACTAAAAACTTATGGAACACTTCCAACCTTACAAAGTCACAACAATTAACTATTTTATCCAATATGGGATCATATTATAAAAAAACCCTTAAAAAACCCCTCAAAAACCATAAAAATCTCTAAAAACATTAAAAACCCTAAAAAAACCCTAAACAACCCCCTCACCCCCACCTTACCCTCTATCTCTCCCCGGTAAGATAATATTATGGTCTGTCTTATCAAATGGGTGAGCATATTCTAAAAAATCCTATAAGCCCTAAAAGATAAAAAAAAATATTATTTCTGTCACCCTCTCACCCTATAAGAAATGAGCCGATAAGGGGTCGGGCCCATTTCTTATAATTTATAACTTATGGAACACTTCCAACCTTAGAAAGTTACAACAATTATCTATTTTATCCAATATAGGATCATATTCTAAAAAACCTATAAAAAAAACCCCTCAAAAACCATAAAAATCTCTAAAAACATTAAAAACCCTAAAGAACCCCCTCCCCTCCGCAGCCTCTATCTCCCCCCGTAAGATAATATTATTGTCTATCTTATTAAATGGGTGATTATATTCTAAAAAACTTTATAAACCCTAAAACATTAAAAAACATTATTTCTCTCACCCTCTCAGCCTATAAGAAATTGGCCGATAAGGGGTCGGGCCCATTTCTTATAACTTTTGTAATACTTCCAACCTTACAAAGTCACATCAATTAACTATTTTATCCAATATGAGATCATATTCTAAAAAACCGTTAAAAAACCTTTCAAAAACTTAAAAATTTCTTAAAACATCGAAAACCCTAAAGAAACCCTAAAGAACCCCCTCTCGCCCCTCCCCCCCTCACCCTCTATGTCTCCACCGTGAGATAATATTATAGTCTATCTTATTAAATGGGTAATTATATTCTAAAAAAACCTAGAAACCCTAAACATTAAAAAACAGTAGTTCTCTCACCCTCTCACCCTGTAAGAAATGGGCCAATAAGGGGCCAGGCTCATTTCTTATAACTTATAACTTATGGAACACTTCCAACCTTACAAAGTCACAACAGTTAACTATTTTATCCAATATGGAATCATATTCTTAAAAACCCTTAAAAAACCCCTCAAAACCATAAGATTTTGAAAGTCTAAATATTAAAATCGCAACATCACATAATTAAGGTAATGAAATTTAAAATAAAACTCAAACTTGAAAATTCAAAATATGGTATGTCAATTAAATATACAATGTTTTTGTTAGAATAATTTATAACATATGCAAAGAGATCCTAATAACAGAAATTCAAAATATAGGACGGGTATGGTTATGAAACAAGCACGTGATGATAGCTATGGTTTAGAATATAAAATATTATATATTTCATATTATAAATTAATTATATATATTTTTTAGATAATAATATTGTTGAAAATTTTTCATAATCAAATATTATAAAATTAGATTAAATATTAGAATCACAACATCAAACAAGTAAGGTAATGAAGTTTAAAATAAATCTCAAAATTTTAAATTTCAAATGCGGAATTTTGATCAAATAAACAAATTTTTTGTTAGAATAGTTTATAACATACGAAAATAGATGCTAATAATAGAAATTTACAATAGGCGAAGGGTATGGATATGAAACAAGCAAGTGAGAGTTGCTCTAGTTTATAATATAAAATATTATATATTTTACGCTATAAATTAATTATATATTTTTATATAATAATATTATTGAAATTTTTCATAAATCGATTATTATAAAATATGTTTAATTATTTTTTTATAAAATATAATAACTATTTATAATATTTTAATAGAGTAAATATTAGAATCTCAACATCACACAATTATGGTAATGAAGTTTAAAATAAAACTCAAATCTGAAAATTTAAAATGTAGAATTTTGATTAAATAAATAATATTTTTGTTAGAATAGTTTATAAGATAGAATATTTTATATTATAAAATAATAATATTTTAATATAATAATATTGTTAAAATTTTCCATAACTCAATTATTATAAAAATGTTTAGTTTTTTTAATTAAATTTAAACACTCTTTTATTAGATTTTGATATAGTAAATATTAGAATCTCAACATCACACAAGTAAGGTAATGAAGTTTAAAATAAAACTCAAATTTGAAAATGCAAAATGCGTAATGTCGATGAAATAAATAATTTTTTTGTTAGAATAGCTTATAACATATGCAAAGAGATGCTAATAATATAAATCCACAATAGGGGAAGGGTATGGATATGAGACAAGTAGGTGAGACTTGCTCTAGTTTTGAATATAAAATATTATATATTTTAAAATATCAATAATTATATATATTTATATAATAATATTATTAAAAAATTTCATATATCAATAATTATAAAAGATATTTAATTATTTTTTAATAAAATATAATAACTGGTTATAATATTTTGATAGAGTAAATATTATAATCTCAACCTCACAAAATTAACGTAATGAGGTTTAAAAAAAGCACATATATGAAAATTCCAAATGTAGAATTTCGTTTAAATAAATAATTTTTTTTGTTAGAATAGTTTATAACATATGCAAATAGATGCTAATAAAACAAATTCACAATAGGGGAAATGTATTGGTTAGAAACAAGTTTGTGAGGCTTGCTCTAGTTTAGAATATAAAATATTATATATTTTATATTATAAATTAATTATATATTTTATATTATAAATTAATTATATATTTTTTACATAATAATATTGTTGAAAATTTTCATAAACCAATTATTATAAAATATGTTTAATTATTTTTAATTAAATATAATAACTCTTTATAAGATTTTGTTAGAGTAAATATTAGAATCTCAACATCACACAATTAAGGAAATGAAGTTTAAAATAAAACTCAAATGTGAAAATTTAAAATGTTGAATGTTATTCAAATAAATAATTTTTTTATTATAATAGTTTATAACATATTCAAATAGATACTAATAACATAAATTCACAATAGATACTGATAACATATAATTATACATTATATGTTTTAAATTAATTATATATTTTTTACATAATAATATTTTTGAAAATTTTCATAAAGCAATTATTATAAAATATTTTTAATTATTTTTTAATAAAATGTAATAACTATTTATAAGATTTTGATTGAGTAAATATAAGAATCACATCATCACACAATTAAAGTAATGAAGTTTAAAATAAAACTTAAATTTGAAAATTTCAAATGTGGAATTTCAGTCAAGAAAACAATTTTTTTGTTGTTATATTTTATAAATAAGCAAAGAGATGCTAATAAAATATTTTCACAATATGGGAAGGGTATGGATAACAAACAAGGTAGTGAGGCTTCCTTTAGTTTAGAATATTTTTATATTATAAATTAATTATATATTTTTTATATGATAATATTGTTCAAATTTTTCCTAAATATGTTATTAAAAAATATTTTTAATTATTTTTTTAATAAAATATAATAACACTTTATAAAATTTTAATAGATTAAATATTAGAATCTCAATATCAAACAAGTAAGGTAATGGAGTTTAAAATAAAACTCAAATTTAAAATTTCCAAATGCGAAATTTTGATCAAATAAATAATTTTTTTAGAATAGTTTATATATATGAAAGGAGATGCTAATAATAGAAAAATCATAATAGGGGAAGGGTATGAATATGTAACAAGGTGAGACTTACTCTAGTTTAGAATATAAAATATTATATATATTTTCTACTATAAATTAATTATAGATTTTTATATAATAATATTGTAGAAATTTTTCGTAAATTAATTATTATAAAAAATGTATATTTATTTTTTGTACTAAAATATAATAACTATTTAAAATATTTTGATAGAGTAAATATTAGAATCTCAACCTCACAAAATTAAGGTAATGAAGTTTAAAATAAAACCCATATTTGAAAATTTCAAATGTAGAATTTCTTTCAAATAAATAATTTTTTGTTTGAATAATTTGTAATATATGCAAATAGATCCTAATAAAACAGATTCACAATAGGGGAAGGGTATGGATTCGAAACAATCTGGTGAGGCTTGTTCTAGTTTAGAATATAAAATATTATATATGTTATATTATAAATTAATTATATATTTTTTTACATAATAATATTGTTAAAATATTTCATAAATTAATTATTATAAAATAGTTTTAATTATTTTTTTAATAAAATGTAATAACTCTTTATAATATTTTGATTGAGTAAATATTTGAATCTAAACATCACACAATTAAGGTAATGAAGTTTAAAATAAAACCCAACTTTGAAAATTTCAAAAGCGGAATGTCAATAAAATAAACAATTTTTTTTGTTAGAATCGTTTATAACAATTTCAAACAGATACCTATAACATAAATTCACAATAGGGGAAGTGTATAGATAAGAAACAAGCAAGTGAGGCTTGCTCTATTTTAAAATATAAAATATGTATATTTTATATTATAAAATAATTATTTATTTTTTACATAATAATATTGTTGAAATTTCTCATTAACCAATTATTATATAATATGTTTAATTTTTTAATAAAAAATAAAATCTCTTTATAAGATTTTGATTGAGTAAATATTAGAATCTCAACATCACACAATTATGGTAATAAAGTGAAAATAAAACTCAAATTTGAAATTTTCAAATGTGGAATGTCAATCAAATAAACAATTTTTTTGTTAAAATAGTTTATAATATATTCAAACAAATACTAATAATATAAATTCACAATAGGGGAAGGGTATGGATAAAATACAAATAGGTGAGGTTTGCTCTAGTTTAGAATATAAAATATTTTTTATATTATATTATAAATTAATTAAATATTTTTCACATAATAATATTGTTGAAATTTTTAATAAACCAATTATTATAAAATATGTTGAACTAATTTTTAATAAAATGTAATAACAATTTATTTGTTTTGATTGAGTAAATATAAGAATTACATCATCAAACAATTAAGCTAATAAAGTTTAAAATAAAACTCAAATTTGAAAATTTCAAATACAAAATTTCGATAAAATAAATAATTTTTTTGTTAGAATAGTACATAAATAAGCAAAGAGATACTAATAACAGAAATTCATAATACAGGAAGGGTATGGATAAGAAACAAGCTAGTGAGGCTTGCTTTACTTTAGAATATTTTATATTTTATATTATAAATTAATTATATATTTTTATATGATAATATTGTTGAAAATTTTCATAAATCAATTATTAAAAAATATTTCTAATTATTTTTTATAAAATGTATTAACTCTTTAAAATTTTTTTATAGATTAAATATTAGAATCTCAACATCAAATAAGTAAGGTAATAAAGTTTAAAATAAATCTCAAAATTTAAAATTTCAAATGCAGAATTTTGATCAAAGAAACAATTTTTTTGTTAGAATAGTTTATAACATACGAAAATAGATGCTAATAATAGAAATTAACAATAGGCGAAGGGTATGGATATGAAACATGCAAGTGAGACTTGCTCTAGTTTATAATATAAAATATTATATATTTTACACTATAAATTAATTATATATTTTTATATAATAATATTATTGAAATTTTTCATAAATCGATTATTATAAAATATGTTTAATTATTTTTTATAAAATATAATAATTATTTATAATATTTTGATAGAGTAAATATTAGAATCTCAACATCACACAATTATGGTAATGAAGTTTAAAATAAAATTCAAATATGAAAATTTAAAATGTAGAATTTTGATTAAATAAATAATATTTTTGTTAAAATAGTTTATAAGATATGCAAAGAAATGCTAATAACGCAAATTTACAATATGGGAAGGGTATAGATAAAAAACAAGTGAGGCTTACTCTAGTTTAAAATATTAAATATTTTATATTGTATATTATAAATTAATTATATATTTTTTACATAATAATATTGTTGAAATATTTCATAAATTAATTATTATAAAATATGTTTAATTATTTTTTAATTAAATATAATAAATCTTTATAATATTTTGATAGACTAAGTATTAGAATGTCAACATCACACAATTAAGGTAATGAAGTTTAATATAAAACTTGAATTTTAAAATTTCAAAAGCAGAATGTCAATTAAATAAATATTTTTTTTGTTATAATAGTTTTTAAGATATGAAAAGAGATGCTAATAATAGAAATTCACAATAGGGGAAGGTTATGGATATGAAACAAGCTGGTGAGGATTGCTTTAATTTAAAATATAAAATATAAAATATTATATATTGTATATTTTAAATTAATATTATATTTTTTATATAATAATAATTTTAAATTTTTTTATAAATTAATTATTATAAAATATTGTTAATTATTTTTTAATAAAATGTAATAACTCTTTATAAGATTTTGATAGAGTAAATGTTATAATCTTAACATCACAAAAATAGGGCAATAAAGTTTAAAATAAAACTCAAATTTAAAAATTCCAAATGCGGAATTTTGATCAAATAAACAAATTTTTTTGTTAGAATATTTTATAACATATGTAAAGAGATGCTTATAATAGAAATTCACAATAGGGGTATGTAATGTATAAGAAAAAAGTAAGCGAGGCTTGCTCTAGTTTAGAATATAAAATATTATATATTATATATTATAAATTAATTATAAATTTATATAATAATATTGTTGAAATTTTTCATAAATTAATTATTATAAAATATTTTAATTATTTTTTAATAAAATGTAATAAGAAGTTATTATAAAGTTCAATATTGGTATTTGGTACTTGTTTTTTATTCATTTCATCATATGATCTTTTTCTGGCTTAATCAATTTATTTGTGAACACAAATTCATGCTTTTGTAGTTGTGGTAATGGATGTTTTCTGTACTTTACTTTATGCCAATGGAAATAAATATTTTATTCTAATTACATGATTAAACAACAACATGATGGAGTTATGTATATATTTATACTTAATTTGTAAAAGAGATTTTCTATGCATATATGCTTTGTTATTAATATTTATGATGCTATGATTCTTATATTAGAAGTCCTTGATAATAAATCATGCCTAGGTTCGCGGTTCTACTCTAATCATTCCGGAGCTTTCTGACTTGGAACACCCTGAGGAGAAATATTTATTCTCTTATTCAATCTGTATGTCCCTCCTTCTAGAGGAATGCTTCGTAAATGGAACTTACTTTCAATCTTGTCAGTTTCGATGAAGATACTGGATAATTCGTTCTAATGGTGATGTAGTTGATAATGTTGACGGAGATGGTGTTGTGGGAAAGGTAGAATTTCACTTTCCATGATATTTCTAATGTTTGGTCTTATTCTTGTATAGATACAATTCCATGGTGTGTTTACATCAATGAAAAAAAATGTAGCTTAAAACTACTTTTCCTTTTCCATTGTTTGTAGAAACATGATTTTTATCATTAAAATGATATTTGAGATTTCATTCAATTAGTCTAATATAATCGGTGCCTTTGCTTTTGATAATGGCCTAACCTTCTTGTTTCTTATCCATAACCTTCTCCTATTGTGAATTTCAGTTATTTGCATCTATTCGCATATGTTATAAACTATTCTAACAAAAAAATTATTTATTTTATCGACATACCGTATTTTGAATTATCAAATTTGAGTTTTTCTTAAAATGTTATTACCTTAATTGTGTGATGTTGAGATTCTAATATTTAGTACATCAAAATCTTATAAATAGTTATGACATTTTATTAAAAAAATAATTCAACATATTTTATAATAATTTATTTATTAAAAAATTCAACAATATATTTTTATAAAAAATATATAATTAATTTATATTATAAAATATTTTATATTTTATATTATAAACTAGAGAAAGCCTAACCTGCTTGTTTAATATCCATACCCATCCCATATTGTGCATTTCAGTCATTACCATCTGTTCACGTATTTTATAAATTATTCTAACAAAAAAATTGTTTATTTGATCGACATACCACATTTTGAATTTTCAAATTTAAGTTTTATTTTGAACTTCCTTACCTTACTTGTGTGATGTTGAGATTCTAATATATAGTCTATCAAAATCTTATAAAGCATTATTAAATTTTATTAAAAAATAATTAAACATATTTTACAATAATTGATTTATAAAAAATTTTAAAAATATTATTATATAAAAAATATATAGTTTATTTATAATATAAAATATATATTTTTTATATTCTAAACTAGAGAAAGTTTGAACGGCTTGTTTCTTATCCATACCCTTATCCTATTGTGAATTTCAGTTATTTAAATCTATAAACTATTCTAACAAAAAAATTGTTTATTTGATCGACATACCATATTTTGAATTGTCAAATTTGTGTTTTATTTTAAACTTTATTTCCTTAATTGTGGGAGGTTGAGATTCTAATATTCAGTATATCAAAATCTAATAAAGCGTTATTAAATTTTATTAAAAAATAATTAAACATATTTTACAATAATTGATTTATAAAAAATTTTAACAATATTATTATATAAAAATATATAATTAATTTATAATATAATATATATATATATATTTTATATTCTAAACTAGAGAAAGCCTAACGTACTTGTTTTTTATCCAAACTCTTCCCCTATTGTCACATTTAGTTATTAGCATCTCTTCCCATATGTTATAAACTATTTTAACAAAAGAATTATTTATTTAATCGACATACCGTATTTTGAATTTTTAAATTTAGTTTTATTTGTAACTTTATTAACTTTATTGTTTGATGTTGAGATTCTAATATTTAGTCTATTAAAATCTTATAAAGAGTTCTGTCACGCCCCGACCTGGTTTGGCAGGATCCCCGTGAACAACCTGCCACTCTCCTGGTTTATTAAAGGGTTTTCCCTTATCATAATCCATAAAGAGTAAGGCATCCTTTAAACCTGCATAATTTCCTAGAATAGCATAATCAAAACTGCATAAAATTGTAAACTTTATATACTCGTCTTACAGGTATCTTAGTTGACGGTCTTTAAGGGGAGGCTTTCCGGGATTTCCTGAAAGGGATATAAGGGAGAGGGTGAGTATGACTACTCAGTGAATGGGTTTTCAAAAGTCTACTTTTAACTTTTAAGAAAAACATTTATATGGAGTGTGCCAGACTCCTTTCTTTTCAAAAATTCCTTCATTTAAAAATTTGGGTTTTCCATTATTTCTTAATTATCGGTGTGTCATCACCCAACACACATCCTTCATCGTGAAGGTTACACACATTCGCAAGTCAGTATCACTACTGAACCCACTAGTGGCTTCGGAGCGACTTTTCCTACCACCCGGATAGAAGTACGACCACTTCTACCCTAGGAATGAGTGGATGTGTGCGACATCTGACCCACAATCCCGAAATAACTTCTTCGTGTCCGTATGAGGACAGAGACCTCATCCTGTCCCCACCCCGGTCTCATGCGCTTGCTGCTACTCCAGATTTTCACAAACACCTAGAACTACGATCTGCCCTTATACTCACCGGGGCGTCCAGGGCCATTAGGACACATCACTACCCCTCATGGGCGTCTTGATGATCCCGTACTCATAGTGCATACACAAACAATGTTTTCTTATCAAGCCATGTAATATGTGGTGCCACTAGTCCAATGGCCCCAACTCTCAACTCAACCTGCAGTTGTTTGTCTTGACTGGTCCTTTGACCTATCATGTAAAACCCGCTCTTTTGAGCTAAGGAAAACCAGGAAAAGGACTAGTCAAACCAAATGAGAATTCAGAACCGCTTCACAAACCCGATTATTTCTGAATGGACAAGTTGGGAATTTGAAACTCTTAGGTGATCCAAATGGTTCATTAAACCTTGGAAAAGAAACTTAAAATAAATTAGAAAACAAAAACCAAAGTGGTTTAGGTGAACTAGATTCCATAAGAACTTTAAAGTTAAGCGTGCTTGCTTGAGAGTAGTGTGAGGATGGGTGACCTCTTGAGAAATATGAATTTTTTTATAACCTGAAATTTCGGTCAAAAATTTGTATGTACGCCTTATCATAAATAACCATAAATTAATATATATTTAATTATTAGAATTAATGCAAATAATTTAATATTGAAATTAAATTATTGGAATTAATACCGAAATTTAATTTATTGGAATTAATACTGAAATTAAATTATTGAAATTAATACCAATAATTTATGGTAATATTAATACTAGTAATAAATCTCGCCCATTTAATACACGGGATTTATGCCTATATAAAGAGGTCATCCCCATTTCATTCTCCTCACACCTAAACACTTCTCTCTCTCTCTCTCACTACTGCTCCATTTCCCGGTAAAGCTCGAACCAGAGCTTCGACTTAAACAAAGGTCAGGCACTTTAGAACCAGGAAGAAGACAGTTATCTGATAGCAAACTCCAGTCAATCCGAGAATCGTTGGAGAAGCGCCGGCATGATGGAATGGTGAAGCAGCTCCGGCAGACCGAAGCTGCCCTATTTCGGCCAAGCTGAAATTGGCCATTTCAAGCCCTCCTCAGGCCAAACCAAGCCCTCCCAACACTTCCTCAGCCTTTCCACGGCCGAATTAGGACCGAAAGGTAAGCCCATCCGGCTCCCCTTTGCAATTTTTGATCAGTGCTAGAGAGAGGGTCGACTGAATTTCAATGACGAAATTCTAATCCAATTCCGCATCAATTGATGCGATTCTTGATTCTAGGATGAACCTTAGGATGAGAGCTATCTGCCTAGATCGAAAGCTTGGACCGCCGTGCCTTCACCGGTGAGTAATCGAAGCTTTCTCTCTCTATAGTTCATTTTTCGGCGAAGCTCCGTTCGAGCTCATCCCAGCGTTAAAACTTTCGATTCACATTTCTCAAATTCAACTTCAATTTCAACAATTGGAAACGTTTGATGGGTCAATTTGATAAAATCAAATTCGGCTACATTAAGAAGTTGGAATTGGGGGAAAATTGGGGATTTTTGAAATTCAAAGGATCAAAATGAAATTTTATGAAATTGAGGGTCAATTGGGCATGAAAATAATGTTAGAGGACCAATTGAGAAATTTTGAAAATTTTGGGGCAAAATTTACCATTTTTGTAAAGGAAGGGCAACATGGTAATTTTACAAAAATTGGGGGACCAAATTGGAAATTTGGGAAATTAAACCCCTTTTTGTGAAATGGAATAAATTGAGGTCTATGATAAATTTTAGAAGTTTCAAGACTCAATTTGAGGAAAAACTGGCATTTGGGACTTAAAGTTAAAGAGAAATAACTTTAGGGACCTAATTACAAATAAATGAAAGTTTGACTTTCTCATTCATTTGGAATGAATGAAGGCGATTAGGTCGAATGATAATGAACCAAGATGTTCATATCGTGTAGGAACACGAAGTACCGGGAATGCCAGCAAGGACAAGCTCGCGTGAATACCAAGAACCGGTCTAGTGGAATTCACGGCATTAACAGGTGAGTGGGTTTACTAACATCATACCCGGTAGAGGATGATAAGTACCTCGGTATAAAAACCCACTGTTTAGTAGTATTTTAATAATCACCACTTAGAGAAAGTGATGTGAAAATTATGCAGAAAAACTACTTACCGATTGTAAGTAGATCATACCCGGTTGGTATAATGAGACTTTCTCGAAAGAAGTTGAAAACCCGTTCATTGGTTATGAACGGAGATGTCCTTATACCTGTTGGTATAATGGACAGTGAAAACTCTTTTATCGGAAGTGTTCTCCCCTGACTGTGCCAATGCTTAAACTATTTGGGAGACCTTCTTGACGGGAGCTCGAATAGCTCTTATAGGCTAGGGGCCTCGGTTTTGGAACTTGAGGGCTAGAATGCCCAGATTTTTGAAAATCTCGTACAGTGGGCCCAAGGCTAGTTGGCATGAGCAGGAGCTCGTAAATGAACATGATATATATGCCATAAAACTTAATAAGTGAATTGTTTGGCCATGGTACCAAGATAGGACCGACATGCTCAATCAACTAGCGGCAGTGCGACATGACAGGTCGACGGACCAGTCAAGACAAACAACAGCAAGTTGAGTTGAGAGTCGAGGCCGTTGGTCTAGTGGCACCACATATTACATGGCAATATGAGAAAACATTGTTTGTGCATGCACTATAATTATGGGATCATCAAGATGCCCAAGAGGGGTAGTGATGCATCCTAAGGGCACTGGACGACCTGGTGGCTATAAGGGCAGTTCGTCGTTCCAGCTGTCTGTGCGAAATTTGGAGTAGCACCAAGCGCATGAGACCGGGGTGGGGACAGGATGAGGTCTCTGTCCTCATACGGACACGAAGAAGTGATTTCGGGATTGTGGGTCAGATGTCACGTACATTCACTCATTCCCAGGGTAGAAGTGGTCGTACTTCTATTCGGGTGGTAGGAAAAGTCGCTCCGAGGCCACTAGCGGGTTCAGTAGTGATACTGACTTGCGAATGTGTATAACCTTCATGATTAGGGTTAATCTCAAGATATGCATAGCAATCTACATGATTGTATAATTATGTGTGTGAAGTTTTGAGATACCATAGTTCTTATAAGTAGATAGATAATAATTTAAAAGAAACATAATAGTCATTTGAAACAAGTAAAATATATGAGAAAAATTGGCACAAACAACATCATCAACTTTAAGGACTGCTTCATCAACTCTCATAGTTCTTAAAGGCACGGATGACAGAGAGCAAGAAATCACCCTCTGACCCTATAAAAAAATGGGCCGATAAGTGTTCGGGCCCATTTCTTATAACTTATAGAACACTTCAAACATTACAAAGTCACAACAATTAACTATTTTATCTAATATGGGATCATATTCTAAAAAACCCCTTAAAAACCCTATATATCTATAAAAACATTAAAAACCCAAAAGAAACTCTAAAGAACCCCCTCCTCCCCCCCCACCCCGTCTATCTCTCCCCCACGAGATAATATTACGGTCTATCTTATCAAATGGTTGATTATATTCTGAAAAGCCCTATAAACCATAAAACATTAAAAAAACATTATTTCTCTCACCCTCTCACCATATAAGAAATGGGCCGATAAGGGGTCGGGCCCATTTCTTATAACTTATAACTTATGTAAAACTTCCAACCTTACAAAGTCACAACAATTAACAATTTTATCCAATATGAGATCATATTCTAAAAACCCTTAACAAACCCCTCAAAAACCATAAAAATCTCTAAAAACATCAAAAACCCTAGAGAAACACTAACGAACCCCTTCGCCCCCCTTCCCTGCCCCTCCCCACCCTCTATCTCTCTCCCGTGAGATAATATTATGGTTTATCTTATCAAATGGGTGATTATATTCTAAAAAACCCTATAAACCCTAAAATATTAAAAAAAATAATTTCTCTCACCCTCTCACTCTATAAGAAATGGGTCGATAAGGGGTCAGACCCATTTCTTATAACTTAAAACTTATGTAACTCTTCCAACCTTATAAAGTCACAACAATTAACTATTTTATGCAATATGGGATCATATTCTAAAAAACCCATCAAAAACCATAAAAATCTCTAAAAACATTAAAAACCCTAAAGAAACCCTAAAGAACCCCCTCCCCCCCTCATCCTCTATCTCTCCCCTGTGAGATAATATTATGGTTTATCTTATCAAATGGCTGAAACTATAAAAATCTCTAAAAAACACCTCAAAAACTATAAAAATCTCTAAAACCATTAAAAACCCTAAAGAACCCCCTCCCCCCACCCTCTATCTCTCCCCCCAATCCTATATCTCTTCCCCGTGAGATAATATTATGGTCTATCTTATCAAATAGGTAATTATATTCTAAAAAACCCTATAAAGCCTAAAGCATTAAAAAAAAATATTATTTCTCTCACCCTCTTACCCTGTAAGAAATGGCCCGATAAGGTTTCGAGCCCATTTCTTATAACTTATAACTTATTAAACACTACCAACCTTACAAAGTCACAACAATTAACTATTTTATCCAATATGGGATCATAGTCTAAAAAAACCCCTCAAAAACCATAAAAAAATCTCAAAAAATATTAAAAACCCTAAAGAAACATTAAATAACCTCTTCCCCACCCCGCTCACCCTTTATCTCTCCCCCCGTAAGATAATATTATGGTCTATCTTATCAAATGTGTGATTATATTCTAAAAAACCCTATAAACCCTAAAACATTAAAAAGCATTATTTCTCTCACCCTCTCAACCTATAGGGAATGGACCGATAAGGGGTCGACCCATTTCTTATAACTTATAACTTATGGAACACTTCCAACCTTACAAAATCACAACAATTAACTATTTTATCCAATATGGGATCATATTCTAAAAAACCTTTAAAAAACCCCTCAAAAACCATAAAAATCTCAAAAATCATTAAAAACCCTTAAAGAAACCCTAGAGAACCCCCTCCCCCCCACCTTCTGTCTCTCCCCCAATCCAATATCTCTCCCCCGTGAGATTATATTATGGTCTATCTTATCAAATGGGTAATTATATTCTAAAAAACCCTATAAACCTTAAAATATTAAAAAATATTATTTCTCTCACCCTATAAGAAATGGGCTGATCCTTATCGACCCATTTCTTATAACTTATGGAACACTTCCATCCTTACAAAGTCACAACAATTAACAATTTTATGCAATATGGGATCATATTCTAACAAACCCTTAAAAAACCCATAAAAAACCATAAAAATCTCTAAAAACATTAAAAACCCTAAACTACCCCCCCCCCCCCCCCCCCCCCACTCTCTATCTCTCCCCCGTGAGATAATATCATGGTCTATCTTATCAAATGGGTGATTATATTCTAAAAAACCCAATAAACCCTAAAATATTAAAAAACATTATTTCTCTCACCCTATAAAAAATGGGCCGATAAGGGGTTGGGCCCATTTCTTATAACTTATGAAACACTTCCAACCATACAAAGTCACAAAAATTAACTATTTTATCCATTATGGGATCATGTCCAAAAAAAACCCCTCAAAAACCATGGAAATCTCTAGAAACGTTAAAAACCCTAAAGAAACCCTTCAACCCCAACACCCCCCCCCCCCACCCACCCTCAATCTCTCCCCCGTGAGTTAATATTATGGTATATCTTATCAAATGGGTGATTATATTCTAAAAAAAAACCCTATAAACCCTAAAACATTAAAAAAATAATATTCTATCACCCTCTCACCCTATAAGAAATGGGCCGATAATGGGTCGGGCCTATTTCTTATAACTTATAACTTGTGGAACACTTCGAACCTTACAAAGTCAAAACAATTAACTATTATATCCAATATGGGATCATATTCTAAAAAACCATTAAAAACCTCTAAAAACCATAAAAATTTCTAAAAACATTAAATAACCTAAAGAAACCCAAAAGAACCCCTCCCCCCTAACACTCTATCTCTCCCCCGTGAGATAATATTATGGTCTATCTTATCAAATGTCTGATTATATTCCAATAAACCCTAAAACATTAAAAAAATATTATTTCTCTCACCCTCTCACCCTATAAGAAATCGGCCGATAAGGGGTCGGGCCCATTTCTTATAACTTTTAACTTATGGAACACTTCCAACCATAGAAAGTCACAACAATTAACTATTTTATCCAATACAAAATCATATTCTAAAAAACCCTTAAAAAATAACTCAAAAACCATAAAAATCTCTAAAAACATTAAAAACCCTAAAGAAACTCTAAATAACCCCCTCCCCCCGCCTTCCCTCACCCTCTGTCTCTCCCCCGTTAGATAACATTATGGTCTATCTTATCAAATAGATAATTATATTCTAAAAATTCTATAAACCCTTAAACATTAAATAAGATTATTTCTCTCACCCTCTTACCCTCTCACCCTATAAGAAATGGGCTGATAAGGGGTCGGGCCCATTTCTCATAACTTATAACTTATGGAACATTTTCAACCTTACAAAGTCACAACAATTAACTATCTTATCCAATATGAGATCATATTCTAAAAAACCCTTAAAAAACCTTAAAAATAATAAAAATCAGTAAAAACATTAAAAACACTAAAGAAAACTTAAAGAACCCACTCCACCCTATATCTCTCCCCCATGAGATAATATTTTGGTTTATGTTATCAAATGGGTGATTATATTCTAAAAAACCCTATCAACCCTCAAATATTAAAAAACTATATTTCTCTCACCCACTCACCCTCTCACCCTATAAGAAATGGGCCGATAGGGGGTCGGGCCACTTTTTTATAACTTATAACTTATGGAACACTTCCAACCTTATAAAGTGACAACAATTAAATATTTTATCCAATTTGGGATTATATTCTAAAAAATCCTTAAAAAACCCCTCAAAAACCATAAAAATCTATAAAAACATTAAAAACCGTGAAGAACCCCCTCCCACTCCCCCACCCTCTATCTCCTCCCTTGAAGATAATATTATCGTCTATCTTATCAAATGGGTGATTATATTCTAAAAAACCCTATCAACCTTCAAATATTAAAAAACTATATTTCTCTCACCCTCTCACCTTATAAGAAATGGGCCGATAGGGGGTCGGGCCACTTTCTTATAACTTATAACTTATGGAACACTTCCAACCTTATAAAGTCACAACAATTAAATATTTTATCCAATATGGGATTATATTCTAAAAAACCCTTAAAAAACACTTAAAAACACCTCAAAAACCATAAAAATCTCTAAAAACATTAAAAACCCTGAAGAACCCCCTCCCACTCCCCCACCCTCTATCTCCTCCCCTAAAGATAATATTATGGTCTATCTTATCAAATGTGTGATTATATTCTAAAAAACCCTATAAACCCTAAAATATTAAAAAATAATTTTTTTCTCACTCTCTCACCCTATAAGAAATGGGCCGATTAGGGGTCGGGCCCATTTCTTATAACTTATAACTTATGTAACACTTCCAACTTTAAAAGTCACAACAATTAACTATTTTATCCAATATGGGATCATATCAGAAAAAACACCTCAAAAACCATGAAAATCTCTAAAAACATCAAAAACCCTAAAGAAAACCCTCGCCCCCCTCAACCTCTATCTCTCCCCCGTGAGATAATATTATGGTCTACCTTATCAAATGGTTGATTATATTCTAAAAAACCATATAAACCCTAAAAAATTTAAAAAACATTATTTCTCTCACCCTCTCACCCTATAAGAAATGGGCTGATAAGGGGTCGGGCCCATTTCTTATAACTTATAACTTATGTAATGCTTCCAACCTTACAAAGTCACAACAATTAACTATTTTATCCAATATGGGATCATATTTTAAAAAACCCCTCAAAAATCTCTAAAAATATTAAAAACCCTAAAAAAAATCGTAATAACCCCCTCCCCCCTCAACCTCTATCTCTCCCCCGTGAGATAATATTATGG